>JAVQKG010387892.1:0-13349 GCA_036025885.1 Hypseleotris bucephala | reverse complement strand
CTACTTATTAAAAATGTATGGAGCCTAATAGGCAGTATAGAGAAATGACATAGTAAGAGATGTATTCACTGCTGTTAGGAAGATGTACAGATACTTAGCAAACTGTTTAGTAGCAATGGTTGCACAATATTATGTTTAGTGTTTGCTGTCTTGACAAATGGCACTGCAGTGACTAGGAAATTATTCATATTTGGTGCTAAACTGGATCATCATATGGATCAAAATCTTCTCACTGATTGTGTGTGAGAAGCATATTTTGAAAGCTTTTATCAAACACCGTGTTACCAAACCTGCATATAAGCATAGTACTACATATGAACTACTTAGCATACTAAAAAAAAGGACATAAATCTACATTATTTCTCAGTTTGTGTTTGAGTGTGTGGTCTGGTGCAGAGTCTCACCTTGAGCACCTGCTGTATGTGATCTTGATGCTCTGCGTCAACAATGCGGTCCACGTACCACTTCAGCACTTTGATCAGGTCCCTGGAGAGACACACACACAAGCATTTACCATTCACTGCTAGGTACTGCCTGTTTCCAATAGGCTATTATAGATGAGGCAATGCATGAGTTTGAAATGAAATATATACTCTATTAATTATATATTTGGTTCATGCAATATAGATTTGATCAACCATCAATCAAAACTGTAAATAGCTCAATTTTGTGTGTTGTGTATGCTACTAAATGTAATATGCTTCATGTGTTCCACTGTTTCACAATTTCTATTTTTGATGGCATTTAAATATTTATTTTTTGCCCACTTCATCCTTTTTTAAGATCAACCATAAAAATAAAGGTGGTGTGTGCTGTGGGATCATTATAGTTGATTTATTGTGTCTTAGGTTACATAAAAGCACATTAAGTGAATACATTTTCCACTTAACTTAACTGTCATTGAACCCCAATTAACTACAGCTAAACTAATCTTGACTCCTTTTAAGCTAACAACGCAAATTGCAGTGTGCCGACAAAGTGCTAATTAATTCAACTTCTTCTTGAACTGCTATATAAAGTACTGCGTGAACAGAAATGGATGCACAAGCAGTTCATAATCGTGTGTGTGTGTATGTGTGTATGCAAAATAAACAACATGATTTCGGCAGGGTGCCGAATCAGGTACAGGGAGTGTGAAGAAGGCAGCCGGTGAGAACAGCAGGCCGTGAATATGTGAGTCTGCATGGCATAGATAAAAGACAAAAACAAGAAGACAGAAGCAAGTGTAATCCTCACTACTCAACAGCTAGGGGGCAGTGTAGCCATTGTACTGACTTCAGCTGACTCAATCACAGCACAGCATTGACTAGAGTTGCCTGAGAGCTATGGTGACATATAGGGCTGAATTTCTAACAGCCTGCCAATGTGATTCATGTTATTTGAATACAATAGGGTTTTTACAGTTAAACCGAAAGCTCCAGGCCAGTGGTTCTCAAAATTTGGTAAAGGTACCACTGGTGTTATGTAGGTATTTTAGAGGTACTTGGGTGTCTTGTTTTAGTCCTGACTTTATCCTTTTGGCTAATTTAGTTCTGCTTTAATCTTGAAATAGCCATGACTAACTATTTGTCTGGTCTCTCATTGATTGCATAAAATTTCATGAGCAGAGTTTACTGATGCATTAAAAAACATTCAGAAATTCTAGATATGATGCTAAAAGCCACATACATATTGTTAAGAAGAAAGTCACATTAATTTGTATAAGACAAAAACAACAAAACAAAAAACCGCTGCGGCTCATAAACAGCTGTAGATGTACTGAAGGTGTGAATACCTGTAAGACAATGCTCCTGCAAAGTGACTCTCAATATAGGTGTCCATGACTGGTTTGAAATGCTGAAATTTGCTGTCTTGCAGAAGGTTGATGATGTGAACCTATAGGATGAAACAATTACATAAAACTGGTTATTTTTACAGGTATAGCAACATTATATAAGGCAGAAACATTTATGTTACGCAACCAAAGATGCTAGCTTTCTGCATCTATATCCCTCTGTTCCCCTGTGTGCAGATTATTGTAAATTGCATATTATCTTTATCACCACAGGAGATAAAATATCCACAAGTCTGGCTTATTTGATTGATTTAAAAACCACAAATATAAAAGGTGATTGCTTTCAAGTCCCTATAGGTTTTTTCCATCACTGATAATGCTATACAGGGGGGAAAAAAGTGTGTTCACGTTAAACAGTCAAAGGGGAAGAGAGACGGCTAAGCAATCGATCTATCCACAGTCTATCAGCGCAGTGTGGTGTGACCGCAGAGAGATTGGTTCAGCTCTGAAGCATTGCACCAGTAGATATTTCTCCTCAGCACTAACTTTGTCTTTTGTAGAAGTTTTTGTAGTTTGAAAGTATGGACTTGCTTCATTTCATTAGAACTTTGGGGACACTAAATCAAGACTGAAGTGAACTGAAGAAAGAATAATGCAAAGTACAGATTGAAGATAATGGATGTTTGCAAGTGACATTTACGCTTGTCAAAATACTAGATGGAGACTAAAATAAAATGGTAAAAACTATTTATCGATCGCACCAGTGGAACCTCGATTAATTTAATTCAGAATTTACAATATCCTGATTTATTCATTCAGCTTATCCCCACTAGTGTTTGCAACTGGTGGCTGTTAGAACTATAGGCCTTAGGCAAAATGCATTGACTCACTTGAGGCCATTTAGACTAATACACTTAATACATGCACCTTACACATAATATTGACCTAAACACAGAGAATTGAACTCACCAGTGAATCAAACACTTTGAGTCCATATCGCTGGCTGCTTTCATCAAGAATACCAAACAGAGTGTCCAGGGTGTCCTGAAGAAACTGAAAGAAAAAATACACCACAGTTTGACCTTTAGTGTTGAACTTCAAATAAAATAGCTATGAACAAAAATCAAATAAGGAACAATCAATACGCTCCACAACAGAGGAGCTGAGGCAATTTTGGTCTGAAAATAGTAGACCTACTTTGACAATTTCAGAGCCATCGATCTCCTTCAGCTTAGAAAGGCTGTCGTTGATTCGGTCAGGGTGGGCCCGCCACTTCAACAAGTCTAGCATATCACCTGAAAGAAGTTAGAAAAAAGGAAGCTAATAAATAAAATATAAGACGTAGCAGATGAAACAAGAAAATATATCAAAGCAATATGTACCGCAACAACAATGTATTATCAGCATCCATGAACTACTGCCTCAAAACTCTAGTGAAACCAAACAGTTGTGACATTTGTGAAAGGATAAGGAAGATAAAGTTATTTCCTTGATGCATTGTCCCTTATTGTCCCCACATGAATAAAACATGTTTTTTACTATGCTGAAATTCAATTGTGAGTTTATTTGCACAAAAATGTTTCATTGTTTTGCAAAGCCAGTCACAACTTGCAAAAAGCTTTCAAGCTGATTATTATTTACTTATTAGTTACTTATTTCTCTAAAAATATTGCTGTCCAATGCAGTTCTAAGATAAAAGGTTTTTGGTGAGCACATCTTTGAAAGCAGAATTTACCAGGAAAAAGGTGGCCTTCGGTGAGCTCTGCAAACGTAAAGTTAATTCTGCCTTCATGCATATTCACAAGTTTGTTCACACTTTGATTTATTGGTTTTATTTATAGGATGCAAACACCACACTCCCATGTGCTGTTTCCTTTTGAACATATGGTATCTCACTGTTGTTGAACCATAAATATACTGTGATATTAGTGAATAAGATGAAAACTACCTCTTTATTTATTTTTCTAAACTATAAACTCTGAGAAAGACAAAACAAAACACATCAAAATGTCATAATGTTGAAAAATATAGAAAATGCCCAGCCCTATGGTGGTACTGGTATTCAGCTAAACAGTGTGAAATTTAGAGCTCCATTTCACACATTAGCTGAGCCTGAATCCCAAATGTCAGCCTGATTTACCATTTTGTGTGAGCTTGGTGGAGCAGAGGAAGCTGGTGATCCAGAAAGACTCCTTGGTCCCCTTCAGTGTCTGGTTGTTGGACGGCAGGTTGGCTTTGGAGAACGGCAGCTTCAGGTACCGCGAGCAGTCTGCCAAACTTGTGTTCTCCTCACACTGGAAAAAAGAAAGAAGATTTAAGATGGCACTGTGAGCGTGCAAAGCAAAAAAGTAATTTTTCATAAAGGGTAAATTCAAAAGCCAGTCATCTGATTGAAAGAAGTAAACACAAAAGATGCTACTGTCATTTTAATTAATGGTAACAATACATTTGAATATACTTTTACTTGGTAGGTCACTTTTTTGGTTTTGACATGCACCGATGACTGATGGATCAATAAAATAATGCTGGTGTTTAGCAATGATAGCCAGGGCTTATACAGGTTTATACAGATATACAGTAAATGGATGTAGTAAAAAATAATATGAAGGATATAGCACAAGATGCAAAGAGATGAGTTGCTCTAGTGACCCCAAAATAGGAATAACCTAGACTGGAAAACATTTTTCTCATTTAGATTATTCCGTAGAAAAAAAACTCACTGTACCTGAATAATGTGTTTTAATGTGTTAAGCTTTTAGGTAGTTTATCTGTACACTGTAGCTATGTTGAAGCTTGAGGGTCATACAAGACAAATTATAAAAGGGCACATGTTAAAAACAAAACCTAAAAGAACTAAATTAAAACAACTGGCATGTTTTGAGAATACAGCTGATAAAAATTCTTCCCACCTTAACTAATGGGAACACTTTTTAACATTATGTAACGCAAGACACTAATGAAAAGATCCAGTGTTTGAGTTCTACAGCTCCTTGACAAGTCCACAGATTGCTTTGTAGATAAACTGTCAATCAAGCTTTTTTCACCCTTTTTTGTCATTTTCAAAGGATTTCTTATGCACACTGCTGAACTCTAAAGATGCCACACTGTTTGGACTTGATTTCTCTTCTGTGTCTATTTTAGGTCGGTGGAGAAACTAGGCCATGCCAGTTTCATTGAGCTTTTCAACAACTTCCATCTGGCATGAGAACGAGAGCCCTTTACCCGACGGTGGGAAAACACAAGGCTACTACTTGCCCTTTTGAAAACTGGCACTTTGAGGCAGGGGAGTCTGTAGGATTTGGACCAAAAGGTGGCTTCAGTCTTGTTATACACCTGGCATCACCCTAGTTTAGTCCTATAGTTTAGACTTGAGTGATGTGTTAGTCCTGGTTTTAAAATAGGCTTAACAGCGCCTCTGCATTTACATTAGAGGTTCACAAAAGCTAAATCTGGTGACTCTAGAGAGCGTGGCACAATAAAACATGGTGCTTTTGTGTTTTTATAGCCAGCTGAAATGAAGTCAAACCAACACAAAAATAAATAATAACACTTTCGGTCACAGTTCTGCCTCTGTGCCCATAAAACCCATGGACACAGTATGCGTTTCCATGCCCTGCTAAGTCTGAGGTTTATGCACACACCCTTTGCCTGCAGCTGAGGAAAAGCATGTACTCTGCAATTATTGTGAATTACACCCAAGAACGGCACATATGAGTGTTCAACAAGAGCTCCTGGGCAATTTAATTGTTTTTGAGCTTTGAAGTGTCCAGAAAAACTAAATGTGTGAAAAGATGAGCGTGGCAGTAAGAGTTGACATGAAGGTCATTCTAAATATAAGGTTATACACTCACTGGCCACTTTATTAGGTAGACCTTGTATCTTCAGAGTTTGGTGATGTTCTTCTGCAGACCGTAATGTACTTTGTGGTTCTAAACTAATATCCTATCATCTAACGAATTTATGAACTTCGCCATCAACTACTCCTTTGTAGTGTCTCAAGCTCAAGCCTCACAGACTGGATATATTATGTAAGCTGACATTACTCATTGCAGTGATGTGAGCTGTTTGGCAAACAGTATAATAACAGAAGGGCTGCAGTGTGCCATTAAGAACATGTGATTCACTTTAATAATGCACTGTGTGAGACTGATCCCCATAGAAACACCTGTGACGCAAAACTGCACAGAAGGGTGATTGAGGCGAGCTTGAATGTTCAGTACATCATCTGCAAAATCTTCACCTAGGTCTGTTGTCCAAATTACATTCTTCTACACCTAAAGCCCATAGTTGATAAGAAAGGCCCCAGGCAACTGTCACCCCAACAAGAATAAGTGGGAGAATAAATGAACATATGCAGTAAGAACCATTGTTTTTTTGTTAATATGTTTGTATAATGTAGTTAAAGTGTCAAGCTCAAGGACACAGAGGCAGTTTGTATTGGGTTGGAACTGTTAACCTTCTTTAGTGGAAACCTGCTTTACCTCCTGTGCTAGTGCTGTTTCAAATACTAATTTTATAGCACACGTTTGAGAGAGAAGAACAAACAAGGCAGACGAGGGGAAAAAAATCATAGAATGTGATCTTGTACATGTACTCGGTCAGGGACACTGAATTGAAGGACTTAATGCTGCTGATACTGAGGTGGTGCTGTCTTACCTTATGGATAATGAGCTCATGGGTGCCATCTGGCAGCGTCCTGCCGTCCTCCTGCATCAGAGGAACAAAGGAGTACCCAAACAGTTTCTTCTCTCCCTTGTCTTTAGCTGTCAAACAACAACACATGGGCATGAGGTTCAATCCAAAATACACCCACCGCACAGGCTGCAAATGTCTTAGAACAAATAAATGAAGAAAAACAGTTAAAAGCATCTAAAGAAAGTGAAAGTACTTGCTCTGTATTAATGTAAATGATGTATTACACAACAATGTCGTGTTTCTCATTGTTATGAAAAATGGAATAAATAACATCCTGTCCTGCTACTTTCCAAAGACATGCATGTGAAGGACAATAGGTAATAGTTTTAATAACTTTAATATGAACTACAGTAACACTACATTACTACAGTAAACTACCTAATCTCAGCTTTGATATTAAAAGAACGCCCACCCCATCTTCTGCACCACCTCAACTGACTCTTTGAAAACACAAAACAGCAAGACTATTTTTCTCTAATGAATTACGATCCCTCTAAATGACTTGGTTAAATTTGACTGCTGTGTTTTAAAATGCTCGCTAACAACTCTGGGTAATATGAAAAGGAGTAAAATGATTTCTCTGCTGCCTCTGTAATATATTAATGTGAGCACAGCAGGAAGTGACAATTGCCCCCTTGTTGAAGCACATTTCCTTTTCTTAGCAGCACTACTGTTCATTTAAGCAGTCTGTTGTTTGGTGTGCACGCTCAGCCCCCTGGGAGAAGGCCACAAGTTGTAGAAAAAAAACCTTGTATTACATTTTCACACCACATTAAAAGTAGCTTCACACAAGATGTTTTTGTCTTGTTCAAGCTTGAGTAATTTATAAAGCCACTGAGCCTAAGGTAGAAAAAGATCTGAAGGTGATCCTGCAAAAGCAAGTAGATAATGTTTTATGCTGAATGATATAGTCTGAAATGTCACAAATAAATAGATGTTGATTTGGAATTGTAAATAAAATCTTGCCAATGTTCTAGTGATAGTGAAAGCAAAGTAGCAATAATGGATTAGGTTTATACAGGGCTGTTTAGGCTGTTTGTGACGAGTATACCGTACACTGGTAGTGGTAAGCCAAAATTGCTCCAGGGCAGACTGAAGGAGATGCTGCCGCTAATACAACGCCATTCCGATAAACACCAAAGCACAACAGTAAAGCATTTGTAAAACGCAAGGAGGCATTTTATACTACAAATACTTAATTCTAGTTGCCGCTAGACTCTATTTTAGTAGACACTGGACCTCCTAATAGGCAAATCTATCCCAATATATTCCTAAAGATAAGCTTTTAGTTTTAATTGAATACAGAGTGTGGTGATTGCATTTGAATAGGCAGAGTGTCCCAGAGGTTAAGAGCCCTAATGGAACATGCAATATAGAATGAACAGTTTGGTGTCACCACAGGCCTAAATTAGGCTTTTAATAGGCAGCCCTTGGGTAGCGGTGCTGACACTGCCAACAGTAATAAGGCTACTATATCTATTGCACACATTCACTCTAGCTTGCAGCTCCTCTGCTACAGCAGAATAATATCAGCTTGTTATGAGAAAACAGACTCTATTAGCTTTCCCCTGTTGTCCTGAAAATATAGACAGCAGTATGAGTGCAATATTTTGGCCATAATTAAAGTTTTCTATTAGTAGGCCAGAAGTTGGACAAAGTCTTATTAAGGGGGCCCTATTATGCTACTTCCACTTTTTATAGCTTTCTCCCATGTTATAATGTATTCCTCATCAAGTCATCATACCTGTCCCGCCTTGAACTAGTTTCCACTGGCAACAGCTCCCTAAAAGAACTAAAATATTGCATTTCTGAACTAAAAATTATATGCTAAGTTAGAGGGAAACAAAAATGAATTCAAATAAAAATAAAAAACAGTTGCTTATGGGCGTGCATTGATGCATCAACTACTTTTTCCGATAAAAAAAAAAACTGTTTACACAAATTGTCATTCAGCGCAAAGTCAAGTGTTATTTTGCATACATGTGAAGATGCTTGATGCTTGAACACAGACTCAGTCACTGTCACTTACTGGAGCAGTGTCTGAACTCGAAGCGGACGTGAGACCCCCGAAACATGTCGACGGGGATGGGGAGCTTAATCTGCTCTGCCCAGCGAGGACTGTTGTTGTGGTACAGCACCAAAGAGTGGTATTCATCTGCTCCCGGTTCACCAGCGCCAGCCGCCACCTGACTCTGACAGGAAGAGAGAAACAAAACCAAGTCAGCCAGCAGGTGGATATAAACAGGCACAGCAGTGAAAGAACGGGAAGTGAGGGGGAAATGAGGGTCTAGATAATGGAGGAAGTATGTGTAGCAGACTAACAGCACAATGAATACACCAAAATCACAGGAATATATTGCAAACTGCACTGGCTGAACAAAAAAACCAACAATGACAGTTTTTTTTTTTAAATAATTAAAACAAAAGTCCTCCCTGTGTTACTGTGGGTTCTCTCAGGCTTCCCCCCACCATCCAAAAGTATGTTAAATTTGTAACTCAAAAATGGCCCTAGTGAATTAATGTGATGGTTATCTGTCACTATCTATGTGTCAATCCCGCTTAAAGCCCATAGTTGATGGGATAGGCTCCAGTCACTCGCAACCTCAAACAACCATACATAAGATGCAAGTAAAACACATGAATGTTGCAGTTATAGTATTTTTTTTTCATATGAATTAAGTTGATTAGAATTATGTTTTCATGCACGCATCAGCAGTACAAATAAAGCAAGAATGTCACGTTTTATAGATTTTCATTTGTGTGTTTACATGTGTTACCAGGGTGCATGCTATTTGGTGACAGCAGCCGTGCCAGGAGGGTTATATTTGAGTCTATTTTCTGTCTGAGGCCACAGCAGTTCAGGAAACCACAGAGCCAAACTGTCACAGAGCTGCACCAGAAATGGACAGCACACTGGAGATACACTTAGGCCTCATTTGGGTCAGTAATTTTTAGTTTCCTTTCAAAAGAATGGCACCCAGTAAAAAAATAACACTGCTATATGAGCTCACTCCTAATGTACAGTACAGGAGTGTACAGTGAGTTAGGAAATGCAGTAAGGTAGTAATACTTAAAAATCATTTACTTTAGTGTTTATTTGAGTTGTATAACATAATTCTTAGCTGACATAACACTATTGCCTGGATGTCTAAATAACAACATTCATCTTGTAACAACCAGCTATAAGACAGAAAATAGTGATAAAAACCTGCTTGTTCTGTCCTTCAAAAAAGAATTTACAAAAAGTGTGGTCACATAACATAAATTTGTTTAATGCATTAGTCTTATATAGCGCTTTTCTAGGCACTCAAAGACGCTTCACAATTTTTCCTGCATTATTCATTCATTCCCAGTCATACTTAGTGGCGGAAGCGTGGCTGCCATTTTGCGCCTACGGCCCCTCCTGACCACTAGTTATACAGTCATACTAACACATTCATTCGTAGGCAATTTGGGTTAAGTGTCTTGCCCAGGGACACAACGACAATATACGCTCGGGCGGGGATGTATGTTGAATCAATATTAATTTGAATTGCATATTGCATACTGCATATTTACTTAACACCATGTCTTGAAGTCCTTTGCACTTTTGCATTTGCACTGTACATTTAAAATGAAATTGAATATCTAGTTTTACCTTTAGAATCTGTCCATCCATGTCCAGTGCGTAAACAGTGATTTCAACGTTCCTGGCCACGCTCTTCCCTCCCTTCTCAAACTCCCCTCGCTCCAACGTGATGTAAAGGTCATTTCTCATTTCGCCTACACAACGGAGAGGCAGAAAGGTCACAAAACATTATGTATATAAGAAAGTATTATTAATGATCTTACCCAAGCCTCAATGCAGTACAGAGGTGAACAGTATTTACATCAAAAACAAGAAAGGAGGTACATTTAGCTGACATTAAATTTGAACTTAAAGGATGGACATAGACAAAGGGTAATTGCATTATTACTTTGCATAAAGATGTTACAGCAACTCTGGATAATGTAATAATATAAACTGGCAAGTTGTGAGCATTCAACTGCTTGTTATAGAGCAAATACCTAAAAAGCCATTCACATATCAATAAATGAATGTATTACAGCAAAAAGGACACACCTGCTGAAACTGAAAGTAAACATCACTTTAAGGAAAAATTGAATTTACGTTTGAATATGGCATAGTTGTTAGTGCCAGTTACATGCAAGTATTTTAGAAACTGTTGCTCTATTGGCTATATCTATATAGTTTACAGATAATGGTAATTAAAAGTGAAAATATCCAGTGTGTGTCCGTGCCGTGAAAATGCCTTGCTGACATTAGTTGAGTAGTTTGAGATAATAAAAAAGGCAACTAAAACACTTTGTTAAAGCCAAGTCCATCTCCTAACAACCTTGAAGATTAGCTGCACTAGCTCAACAAAACCACACCAGGGTCCACATTAGCAGGAACATGGTTTACCTAATTAAGTGCCCAGTGAGTGTAATTTACAAAAACACAGGGTCAACTAGTTCTTAGGAAAGCTTCTGCAACAGTAACAAAACAGCAGAACAATTAGATTTACTGCAGTTGAATGCATAAACAGTGCACCTTAATTTCTCCCTTAAGAGGAAGTTAAAAAAAGAGGATAGGCCTGTTTCCTGAGCAACAGCGCTGTGGTCAGACGCTGTTGTAAAATATAGGTTCCTCAAACAACCTCAACCCCATGTGTCATCTGGCCTCATCATATCTCTATCTCCAGGGTCAACATGATTTTCCGACTTTTGACAAACGTAACCATGGCAACCAGATATATTGTATATATACTGATACAGTACAAAGGCTTTTTACTGTTGCACAGATATAGTGACGAGGAAAACACAACAGGCGAGGGGTTGAAGGGGGTAGTTTCATGTTGTACAATAGTAAGCAATAAGGAAGTGGGGGTTGAGTAGCTGCATTGTGCAAATTTGAGTGGGGTGGGGTGGGGAAAAATTAAACAGAATATAGAGCCCACTGTGTAAATGTTTTTGGAAAGTGTTAGTATATTCAGTAAAGTAGTCGTGCATAATGTATTAACTTGTTATTTTTGGTGGGAATCAGAATCACCAGTTGGGTCCATTTTAAGTATTTTCCCATTGTCTTGGTTTCTAGTTAGTTATACCTTTACAGTGTTTAGCTCCACAAACCTGATCTTAGTGTCTCAATATCAGTATCTGTCTGGGACGTTGTTTTGATAAGTCCTTGGTAGTCCTTTTACATATTATATGAAGCAAGTATTTTTAATTTCACCTTAAGGCGCCTAGGAAAATCTGAAATGTGGGTATTGTTTCATGAAGATAGGCATCAGTCAAATAGCTCCTTCTCTAAATGACACAGTCCTCTTTACAGAGACCCCCGGGCTTAGCAGGATGTGGTCGCCATGGTAACTAATACACAATCATTTGAATGTGAGGCAGGGGTCTCTCTCTTCTAGTGCAAATTGTAAGCTTGTTACATATACATTGGAGACAATAAAAAGCAGAATAACTAAGGTGCATGTCTGGAGACTACACAGAGCACTTGTTTTATGCAAGAATATGAATAATATGAATTAATTCAAGATTATAAGGTATTTTAGAGTGTTTTTGAAAACAAGTGTGTTGAGGTAAGAAGAATTAGTTGTTGATTATATTAATTTGACGGAACAGGGATCTCAAATGGTAGGTCAAGACCCAAAAGTGAGTCATAAAAAGGTTGAATACAATGAGGTGGTCTGTGTGGCGAGACAGATAAAGTGGAACCAGTGAGTGCAGAAGATCCCCCCAGCGTCTAACTAAGGCAGATTTATGTTCAGTGTCTAGTCTTTGTCTCTGCCTATAAAACCCTCTCACCCGCCTGTCTGTGCAACTCTGGCCTTGGGCAAAAGAAGGAACAGCTCTATGTTTTTTCCCCTTATTTTCTCAGGATTTGTACCAGGACTCATACAGTGCTGTGCAAATAAGCAGGTTAGAATATATGTAGTGGGTAACTTTAAAATATACAATGTTTGTTGTTATTGTTTATTTACAAAATTCAGATGTGACCATTCATTCAGAAAAGGCATGATCTAAACGCGTCCTTATTTTTCCAAACCCATATTTGGCAGGTCTCAAACCCGGAACCTTCTTGCTGTGAGGCAAGAGTGCTAACCACTGCGCCACCATGCCGCCTTGACAAAACTTAAATTTACTTTAGAAGGGCCTTTATTATGCAATAAGCTACAAAAACAGAAAAGTAGGCTAGATCTTTTTTTTAGATCATTAGTGACCAAATAAAGCAACTCTGGGTCATGATGAGTACAGCAATTGTACACCATAATTAAGAGAAGTATTTTTGTTTCAGATTGAACTGACAAAATTAGTGTGGTCACAGGATTGGATTTAGACATTTCAACATAACAGCATGCCTTGAAATCTACTTGTATGACTAAAACTGTATAAATTAAATACAAATAGTTAGGCCTTACCTGGCATGATGACATCGGAGAAGCCTAGTTTTCTTGTGATGGACACTCCTCTTGTAAACAACATCATATATTCCCGTCTTAGCTGCTCGATATCACCGTGAAGCAACTGCAGAGCCACTGCCAGACCTTCAGACAAGAAATAACAACATTTAATATAAAACACTATACACCACTATACAGACAACTGCAGCATCGTCTGAATATTTATGTATCTAGTGTTTACCAAGGCTGCTCAATAAACTCTATATTACTCACACAGCGTAAATAATTTGATATTGGTGGGGAAAATGTCCTTGCAAGGGCATAGATTAAGTTTTATATCAGCAGTGTGGGCTAGAACAATGGTTTTCAAACTATGGTACAGGTAGAACTAGTGGTACTCAGGGTTATCGGTTTTATTTACAGAAAGGTGTTTTGATTTAGTCCTAAAT
>JAVQKG010387861.1:0-11067 GCA_036025885.1 Hypseleotris bucephala | reverse complement strand
AGCCTTTATACCAGGCATATGTCAAGATTTGTAATTACACTGTATTTAATAATAGATATGTTGAATTCATTGAGTATTATAGAAAAATACCGGCAAACTATTCAACTAGTTCTATTATTAGTGAAAAGTATGTTGAAATAAGGAATGGAATTTAATGAATGTGCCCTTGTTAATAGCTTAACTCAGTGGTGCTTGAATTAGAAGGCAGGTGTACCAGCCAGGCTCAGTTAAACAACATTTATAAGATTCACTTGTATGGGTAATATAAAGAGGACTCACCGCCTGTAAGCCAGGAGGGAAGCTGTAGATGATGCAGATACACCCAAAGCCTTCATATCCAGGAAGCTCAATATCATGATCACGTTCAACAATCATTGTACCATTGGCCGGCTGATTTCCGATCAGCTGGCCATACACTAGTCGACAAACAGGACATGCTTTCTTCACTTTAAATGCCTGGTCCAAGCAAGAGTGACAGAAAGAGTGGCCACACCTTTCCAGGGTGGTCCTGTCCACAATGTCCCCCATGCAGATGGAACAGGTGTTGTTGTCCTCTCCCTCACTGTGGGAGCCCATGTTCGGGTCCATGTCCTTTCTTTGAGATAACTCGTGGAACATGGCACATGCTTCTTCATCTGCGGGTTTCCTGAAGCGCTGCTGCTGCCTCTGTGAGCGGCGCGGCTGAGGCGGAGGTGGGGGAAGCAGGCTGCCCTCGCCCCCATTAGGCTCCAGGACTCCGACACAGGGCAGCAGAGTCCTCTTTCTCTTGGGTCCTCCCTCCAGTTTGCTCATTTCTTTTCGGGCACAGCGGCATAAGTCAATGAAGGCTTTTCGCGTCTCACTGGAGATGGGTCCATCCATCATCGTAGCACCAGAGCTCCTGAAGCCCTCCACGGGCTGCAGCCTCACGGCGCAGCACCCTCCCCTCTCTCCTCGCCTAATGATACCAGCTCTCATCCCCTGCTTGTGCTGGAAGTCAATGAGCCAGGGCCGCCCCGCTGCAGCCAGGTAATCCCACACGGCCTGAGACACCAGCACCTCGTCACTGCCCTGGCCCGCACGCACACTCATCTCATCAGACGAAACTGCACACAAACACACAAGAGGGGCTTTAGAAAATTACACAGTTTGGACATGCACACATTTGGATTATAAAAATGCTAATCCTGTTGCTACCCTCAGGACCAATTCCTAGTTTCAAGTGTGAGTGAAGCCACTATGATTTATGTGTTATTATCAGTAATAGCACATATTTTAATACTAAAATGGCCCATTAATAGTGGAATAACATGCTACATGTGTCCATGACTGAGTAAACAATAATATGAATAGTGGCTGTTGTTTGGCTGCATCACGTTGAAGCCTCATTCAGCAGGCAGTATCGCGGCATTGCTGAGGACGTATCAGCTGTTCAGAAATTCACACTGTAAACAAAGGGAAACTAAAAGCTCCCGTCATGAGCTCAAAGACATAAAAATAGTGCCATACTGACACTTGTGTATTTGTGTACTTTACCTTGTGATCCCATAAATTCCTTCAATTGCGAGTGAAGCGCCCTGTTGAACAAAAAAATAGAGTAAAGCTGAAGTATGGTGCTTGCGTAAACGCCAAATCCCTTTCAGTTCCGCGTTGACATGAGGCAAAGACATTCAACAATGAAACTACGCCAACATGATCTAACATTTAGTGCATTTGTAAATGAAAAGCAACCTCACCCTTCACCGTAGCTCGTCGCTACCTGTCAGGGAGGTTTATAGCGGGATTAGAGAGCACCCATCGGTAGAAGGAGGCCTGTGTTCGCGTCGCGCTGCTGCAGTTTTTCGCGGAGCATTACTCTTTAGTAGTCAAGACATGGTATCCAAATGTACGCCCGTTTCATAATCTCCATGTCCCCTCAAATCCCCATCAACCCCTCCGCGACGCTGACAAATGCCACAAGGACCGCCACTTCTCGCCTTCTGTGTTCTTCCACGTAGCTTACGTCCTTGGGTTTTAGGCGTAACACAAAGTAAATATCGTTTTTACTTTCTTATCAGGGTCCTACCACGCAAGCTCTGTAGCTGTGTTTTCTTTTTTCAGCCTGATAATGTTCACTTGAGGTCTGGTATCTTCCAAGGATCCTCTTGCTTAGATACAGTCAGGGCACCCCTTAATAATAAAACGAGGGGGATTGGGACCAGCCTGAATCCAGAAATGTGACCAGGAAGTTCGTCACTGCGCGCACATGATTGGATGATAAATGATGGTTAGTGTTTTGGCTGTGAATGAATCATACTTTTTCGTGATATGCAGCTTGTTAAGTGCACACAGCCTACATGCAAGCCAGGGAATGCCCACTCATTCACTTGTCATGCAAATAAGCTGTCTTTTTTATTTAACCCCTCAAAACTGTGATCTGACGTCAACCCGGTTAAAAAAAACATAATCTACATTGATAACAGTATGAAATTCAGCGAGAATGCATTTCTTATTCAAGCATGCCTTGGAGTGTCTAATGAACTTAATTCCCATAATTTCAGTCAAATGGTTATTAGGCCACATGTGAGGTACAAAACTATTATCATCTAAAATTATCTAAGTATGGTCAGGGGGTGTGATTTAAATTTGACATTTCACCTGATGATTTGTTGACTTATTCTGCAGTAACCTATTTAATTTTGTTGGTAGACCACCCTCACCCACTGTCACCTTTTTATTAAACCAGGTTCAAATGAGATTAGGAAAAAAATGTACAAGATATTGACAACTTGACACTGACCTGGTGGAGCAATAATATATATTAAAAAAATAATGTGATGTTTTATTTTAGTGATCTGTGGGCTTTCTTGGCGGAAGTTTGATTGTGAATCACGTGACAAGAGGGAACCACGCGATATCTTGAGCAGACCTGCTCGATTTGTGTTAACTGTTTACGTTTCAATGAACGTAGTTGCCGGGTGAATCTGACCAAGACTAGAGTTATTGCCAATAACGTGACCCAAAGAGGATACTATATAATCACTATCAAGATGTAAGTGTTTTATTTACTTTCTCATCTACAGTAATGCATGCACAGCTCAGTGCGCAGCAGTGCAGGACAATCAGCTAACATTAGCTATCTCAGATAGCACACGCGTTAGCTTCAGTAGTATGTCCATGTACTACTGGCTCTTCTCAACAAAACAGGCTTGAGCGCATAGCATTACAAAATGTGCAGTCTGTTCATCCTAATGACATCCAAACTAAAGGCCCTGATACATGCTACTGGTTTACACATGCATTTCGTTTAGGCGCCTTCCACCAAAGCTCCAACATAAGCTGAGAAGCTAATGTCAACCACAGGTTAATGTTAGCAATGAAAAAGCGTGGTGTCATCATTGGCTTGGTAGATTACTCTTGGGCTAATACGATCTTACACGTGGTGCACATAACGGGAAGTACACTTGCAGGTTTCAGTTTATGAAATAAGGGTAATATTTGTTATTAAGTCATTTCACCAATGTGACATCTTTGACCCGAGAATAAAATAAGAGCAGCATGCGGTGGTGTTGTCAGAGCAGGCTGTTGTGTCGGTGTACCTCACCTTTTCAAATGATGGTGAAGTCAGTTATTTTAACACGAACTCAAATGAACCTTCAAACACATAGGCTTCCGTAGGTTGGATTTTCGCTTTTTTGTTGAGAGCAAACAATAGAAATACAACTTGGAGCAAAGAAAGCAGTGATGTTTATTAGTATTTTTAATTAACATTTTGTGTGAACAGGCATCCTGCACCAGCAAAATGGTACGACAGGCGGGACGCTGTTTTTATAGAATTCTGCGTAGAGGACAGCAGAGATGTCAAAGTAAATTTTGACAAAAACAAACTTAATTTCAGGTGACTGTGACATTTTATTTCTGGTTTTAAAGGTCAGGTAGTTCTATGTCACAACTATGCCTTTACCTTTCCTACAGCTGTGTCAGTGGGACAGATATCAATCAACTAAATGTATTGGAACTCTTTGGGGAAATAGACCCAAAGGTAAGTTGTTGTTCCATATTATACAATATAGAATTGTATTGTTTATTTGATGAATGTGTCTTTGTCCCAAAAGGAATCCAAGCACCGACGCACCGACAGGTCTGTTTTGTGTTGTTTACGAAAGGCAGAACCAGGGAAGACGTGGGATCGACTAACCAAAGCCAAAGCAAAGGTATCTTTCTGTAATGAGTCTCTGTCAGGCCTGACTGTGAAATACAGCTTCATCATGTTTTTTTCTCATTTATGATAATGTTTCAAATATTATTATGTAGCAGGCAATATTAGTACAATGCATTAAATATTATATGTCAGATCATACCTGTTTAACTATATCTGCAAAGTCAGACCTTGAATCAAGGTTAAGAATTCTAATCAAGACTCTGACAAGGTAGCCATATATCATTATCTATGATAATATATATTATATTATGATTCAGCATTTTTTTTTTGCACACATTAACCAAATTTTATTGTATATTTTATTACATAAAAGGTGTCATAAACATTGTAGTCCTTCATTTAGTTGGTTGTTCTTTTGTTAGTTAGAACATGGACAAAAATTAACCCTAGAAAAGCTTGCTTGTAAATAATGTTTCATGTAGGTATGTGGCTATGCAGCTGTAAGCAGTTTGTTGTTCATTTGTAATTCATTGTTGTAGTGCAACTGGCTCAGTGTGGATTTCAACAACTGGAAAGACTGGGAAAATGATTCAGATGAAGACTTGTCAGGTTTTGAAAAATTCTCAGAGGTAAGGGCAGTGCAACCATTATTTGTGAAATAAAAGGCAGATTAAAAGCTGTAATGATTGTAATGTCTTAATTTTCAAGATAATGAAAAACATGGGAGGAGATGACATAGATATAGATGAGGTAAAAAAAAAAAAGCTTGGTCATTTTTCAAACCAAAATATTATGCATTTCTGAATAATTATAAATTAAAACGTGTCTTTGTTGCAGCATGAGTCTGGAGATAGTGACGATGACCGTACGTACGTTTAATAATATAGTTCATTATCAAAAGTTTGTAGAGGCCTGTTTTAGCCGTAGCAGCACAGAATACATATAGCTGATGAGTTGAAGTCCACTTTAAATTGTTTTTTGCTTGCAGAAATGCCTGACCTTGAGTAGACAAATACGGATGTCACCCCAGTAGACCGTAAATCACTTGGGTTGAAGAGACTTAGACATGAGTTGGCAGTGGCTCCTAAGAAGAGACTACTCACTACAGTTTCAAAGTGAAACACTTGAAGGGAGTGACTGTTGGATACAGACTGCACTGAGACCCTTACCGACGTACAGTGCTGTGCTTCGCTGTTTTGTTCTGCATGAACAACTCTGTTCAAATGAAAATGTTCTTGTTCATTGACTTTAATAATGACTGTAATGGGACGTGCTGATGTCTTACACCTCTGTTTTCGCGATGTCAAGTTATGTATTGTGATTCCTAAAGAAGAAAACAAACTCCAAAACCTATTTTCCAAAAACACATTTTTTAAATGCCATTTTCCCCCTATAATGTTTGAATTGTAGATTGCACTTTGTGTTTGTTAATTTAAAAAAGCAGCCTTTCAACTTAAGGCTTTCCGGATGTATGTCATTATTTTACAGCAGTTTCACTTCAGTGAATAAACTATGCTTGAGCATCGTACAGCTTGTGTAACATCGGTAAGTTGTAAATACATATTGCTTGTAGAATCGCGTTTATGAGGGTGCGTTTGTATGACAACTCTGCACACTGTAGCAGGTGCAAATGTTCATTTTCTTCCAAATCTTTTCTGAAGTAAGGAGCTCAATCCTTATTTTTTCAAACCATTGCCAGAGTGAAGGCTATCAATGTTTGTTGATTCAATTTCACTAGAACTATGCTTTGCAAAGTTGTATGTTTGAACTTGTGTTGCATTCGTCTGCTGTGGGAGTACGTTTGTAATAAACTGTTTCAGACCATTTACTGAACACTGGTGGATCTTTACTGATAAACACTGCAGAACTTTTGAATGAAACTGAAGTTTTTTATTGTATATATACATTTTTTTGATGGGTGCACAAACTAAAATTAAAACAAAGTCTGTATTGTAGTTGGACGTGCACATTTGTTTTTTGTTAGGTATTAGTCAAAACAATTTTTGCTAGGTGGTAAAACATAACTCCTGTACACGACTCCTCTGTACGACTCCTCTGTGACTGGTTAAATACGGGTCAAATAGACTAAATAAATCATGCACACTTAACATTAACTTGATCAACAGGATATTGCAAAATACCCCTGTCTGCCACCTGGTGGTGCTGTTGCTGCTCATGATTGTTCACGTGCTGCTCACGTTAAAATGGGAACTTCAGGGACTTTCCGATTGCACAGTACTTCCATATTAAGTGAAAATAGCAAAAGGGATCTCATTGCATCTAAAATTTAACTTTGGCACGAACCACCAATAAATGTAATGTCTGTCTACTGTTTACATTTCTATGCTAGTTAAGTATAGTCAAATTATACAAATGACTCATCCTTTTCGCTGTGTAGACATTGTTGTACTTGTTGTCTTGTCACAGTTTCAGCTCTAATGTGAAGGATGAAGTCCCAAGCTCCTATTATAATGTGCAGAGGCTCCATGTTGTGTGTGGTCAGCAGTCTGGTCTCGGAGGACAGGAAAACACCAGCCAAGCACCTTTTGGATATCAACCCCCCATAGACTAAACCACGGGCTTAAATCCACAAAAGATGGCTTTCCAGGGATAGAGGGAGTCGGGACAAGGCTATAATACTAAACACAAAAAGGTGCACTGATGGAAAAACCAATCAACTGAAATCAATCAACGCTGCGAATAGTCATATTAATTCTTTTATATTTTACAACTAAGGTTCATCCCAGCAACTATGGTCCAAGGGTCCACCTATAGGGTTTAGGTGGACCCTTGGACATACCCTGGATAGTGGTTAGTTAGTTGCAGGGCAGACAGAGATGCACTGACCAAAAACCATTTGCCCCACATTTATTCAGACTGTAGAAGTCACCAATGCTACTGATATGCACATGTTGAAAGGCAGGGAGAACCCACAGCAACACAGGAAAACCATGCAAAATCTAACATGACAAGAATTTCTAACTCTTCCAACTTCTAAATGTTTTTATATTTAATTTTCAATCACTTTATATTTTGATTTCTGATTTCTTCTAATGTTGAATATAGTTGCACAAACTAAAGCTGTGACTCATATGACTGCTTGTCTAGCCCTATAGTGACTAAATCAACAGTGCTGGTCAAACATATGACAGAGAGCAGCAGAACCGATGGTGTGGCCCGTTATTTCAAGAGTGAATAGGACAAAAACAGTGAGCTCATCATAATCTATTGTGTACGATGCAGACCGCCCCACTGGCTGTCCCGGTCAGCACCATGCTCTCCACTCTTCCTCTAAAACTGTGGCTTTTCTATAGTAGCTTTATCCAGCCTGAGCCCCCAAAACACAGCCACTATACACACAATACAAATGTCTGTCTAATCATTTCTGCTGCAGCATCCGACCAGAAGTTGAGAATTTACTGTAACTTTCACAACCACAAACTTTGATCACTGTGATTGTTTATTGCATAGATTTTAACAATAAAGAGGCAGGCAATAATAGGAAAATGTTAACCAAGCAGAACTTTCATTGCTGTCTGGGTAAGCAGGTTCAGGTGCTGCCCACTATGTGCCCTTCTATTTTCAGTTTTGGGGGTCACTGGAGTTTCTCAAGGGGTTTGCTCCAGAGAGTTATGAATGAGAAGCACTGAGTTGGCATACATGCTGATAATAATCACTTTCTATATTAGCTCTTCACTGCTGCAATTAGAGCTAGTGCTGAACTCTTACATAGATATAGCTCAAAATTAGAAATATCTATTAAAACATTGATCCAGACTGAGCACAGTGGGGTCAGAGTGGGAGAGTTAAATTATTTTGTTTTGAGATGTAGTATTGTGCTCTGGCCCCTCCCCTGGGTTTAGTGGGGCTGGCGGGGCACTGTGGTGTTATAAAAAGGCCTCTGATCTCTCCCCTCTCTGGTATAGAGACCAATGTCAGCAGGACATGCTTAATGTTTGTCTATCCATGTGTTTTTACTGATCAGAAGCAGAGTTGTTGATGCCTAGAGACTGGCACACTGCTCCGCTCAGGAGCATCCTCTGACAGAATCGGCATCGGAGACACACATAAAACCAGATTTAGGTTTAAATGTTTGATGTTTTTAGTTTTAGATTTAAAAAAATCAGGTTTCACTATTTAGCTGTTTGCCTTTTTTATTTAGATTACATCAGAAGGGTGATCATTGTCTTCTTTAAGTCCTCCTTGTTTTTGACTATACTTTGATTTTTTTTTTTGCCAAAATGTGGGAGTTCAGGTCCATGTCTTTCTGGAGGGCAGTCTTTGCTGAGTTTTATGGCACCATGTTTTTTGTATTTTTTGGCCTGGGAGCGGCCCTGCGCTGGACCACTGGGCCACATAATGTTCTCCATGTGGCCTTCTGCTTTGGGCTGGCAGCTGCCACGCTCATCCAGTCCATCGGCCACATCAGCGGAGGACACATCAACCCTGCGGTCACTTTCGCCTACCTGATCGGCTCTCAGATGTCTCTGTTCAGGGCCTTCTTCTACATCATCGCCCAGTGTCTTGGAGCTCTGGCTGGTGCCGCTGTTCTCTACGGGGTCACTCCCACCAACATGAGAGGAAACCTGGCACTCAACACGGTATGATGGTCCACTTTATGTTCTTAAGTACTCTTCATTTGTTTTTGTAGTATAAAACAATGTAAAATGTGTGTTTTTCTCTTTTACACATGCAGCTGCAGCCTGGCATTAGCCTGGGCATGGCCACTACAATGGAGATCTTCCTCACAGTTCAGCTCGTCATCTGTATCTTCGCTGTGACAGATGAGAGACGCAATGGACGTCTTGGCTCGGCTGCTTTGGCCATTGGCTTCTCCGTTCTCATGGGACATCTTCTTGGGGTAGGGTCATTAAACTTTTGCAAAATGACTGCTTAGCAGCATCAGAGTTACAAGTAATCTCAATAATCCCTCTTTTATAGATGTACTACACTGGAGCAGGTATGAATCCAGCAAGATCATTTGCCCCTGCAGTCATGGTCAGAAACTTTGTCAATCATTGGGTAAGTTCTCAAATTCCTGACTAAAACATTTGTACACTGTAGAATTAAATGTTATTTGATTTAGAAATAGGCTGAGATACATTCAGAACTTGGGTGTTGTTAGCATTAGTTCAGATGACACTTTTACATTTTTCAATTTCTGCTGTGAATGAAGCAGATCATTTATAAGATATAGTATTAACATCATAATGTGAAGAAAGTGTGTAGCACAAATCCACTGCTATTTCACAATAAAACTGATCTATTTTTAATTCAGACAACTGAAATTCACACTAACACCACTCTCTGTGTTAACAGGTATATTGGGTGGGACCCTTCATTGGAGGCGCCATAGGTGCTCTGCTGTATGACTTCATGCTGTTCCCTCGTATGCGCGGTCTGTCTGAAAGGCTGGCTACACTGAAGGGGATCCGGCCTCCAGAGACAGAGAGGCAGCCTGAGATCAGAGGAGAGCCCATCGAGCTGAAGACCCAGGCCCTATAAACTATATCTTCAGAGTCTAACCCTGCATTCAACCTACACGAACTATCCCCAATACAGATCACCCCTCTTCTACACCGCAGACTGAATCACACCCATACCCCTAGCCCCTTAGAGCCCCACAGTATTAGTTATCTGACAGAGGGTCTGCCTCTGATCTTTGGCTGTTTAGAACAGCGGCCTCTAAATTCAGTTTTTCATGTTTTTCACTCATTTTGTAGTCTATAGATCTGAGTGACGCTACAGTAGAGCAGTGGACTTTTACATGCTTTTTGATCTAGTTTGACCATTTGTGTTGTTTATGAATGTTGGATACATTGTGTGATTATTAGATCTACATTATTTTTGGCTCATTTTAGCTGTGTGTGAGTGTCTGTGTGAAGACAATGGGTGTATTTTCGTTGTTGTGTGCCTGTTTTTTTTATTTATTATTTTTTTTAGCAGCATTTGCTGTCTTTCCAAAATCTTAGAAATATTACTAGTTGAATCATACTTTTATCTTTAAACCTTTTTATATTTATTTTTCAACTAATTAGTTTAATTAATTTGTACCAGGGTTAAAAACACAAAATAAATTGGCATGTTTCTAAGCTCTTCTATAGTTTTTTTTTCCTATTCTTTTATTGTATAAATATTCACTCAAGTCAATAGCCTGAATTTTTTTTCTTTGAATTTTGCTTTTAGTGCAGCTCATTTCAGTTGTACAGGTGTGCGAACCATGGTGTGCATTTGATTCAGTGTGTCCTCAAAGAAAACCCTGACACATTTTAGTTGATTTGTGTTGTTTGGACATGAATGCATGTGTAGCTCACAATGGCAAACGTCTGGTTTGTTCAAGCTTAGAAAATAATTTTATTTTTTATTTTTTTGTCATGAATTAAGTTTTGTTAATTCATCAACAGGTCTTTCCTCCATTTGTTTACATGGCAGCCATTTTGGCTCAGGAGAAATGACTTTTATAAACTAGAGCTGTTTTTGAACCAGAGATGTAAGCTCTTTCTGCTTCAGTTTAATCATTTTCAGTGATTTTTTTTGGCAGTGATTGAGTGGGATTTAGTGCCATGTTGAAACATGTGTTGTATGGACAAAGTGCTTTGTGATGTACAGTGTAATGTTTTCTTTTTTATTGAATTGAGACTGGATGATAGTGCACTTGATAGTCATAACTTAAGGGCCTGCGGCAGATGGAGGGAAGTCAGGCCACTGATGACACATCATCCTTACGGTGCTCGGCTGAACTTCCCCTTCACTTTGCCTTTGATTTATTATTTTTATATGTTTAAATAACTATTGTGTTTCCAACCCCTTTGCCTGTCTTATTTAATATGACTGTAAAGTATTTATTTAAATCAGTCCTTGCATACTGAAATCAGATTATCAACCTCTCCTTACAAACTACTAAAGCCTGTTGACACAAACTGCAACAAAAAAACTTGTGACATGAG
>JAVQKG010387835.1:0-10236 GCA_036025885.1 Hypseleotris bucephala | reverse complement strand
AAATGTTCTTTTTTGTCACTACATCACTATGTGCACTGATAGTGCACGACGAGGTGAGTGCGTGTGTGAGTGTTAATATCACCGATGAGTGCTTCGCACTCTGTTTTTGTGTGCTTCGCGCACTTAGTGGCAGTGCGCTTCGCGCACTGCTTCCGGTCACAAGAGTCCCTACGCCACCTATGGCGCTCGGGCCTAAAAAGCTATTGCCCTAAATCTATTTTCTCTACCTTTGGATCATCCTTTTTATCTGAACATGTTGTGACTGTGACACGAGTGACTGCAAAGTGATGCAATGTGACAATCCTGAAAATAAGTCATAAACAATGTTTTCAGCAAATTACACACCCTAATAAAGAACATTAACCTCTGTATCACAGCCTCATGCACGACTTTAACCAATATAAAGCTAATATAAAATACTGAAATGGGTCTAAATAACACAAAAATAAATGGAAACACATACAGTACACAGCAAAATAAAATGGTTTGGTATAAATACCTTCACTTGGTGTATTCTGTCAAGTTGGACCCAAAGGAACCTGAAATTTATATTATTCTCTACCCACACGGCATGCAGGCCTCCCACATGTGATGATACAGATGGAAGACCTTACTGTTTTTTGCAATAACTCAACAGAAAAATTATCCCCTAAATCCTTGTTGGTATTGCACCTGCAAAAAGCTGCTTTACTTGGTGTTACCATTTTATTTTACTTGCTGACATGACCAAAGCCTTTGTTTTATATGAACACTATGTTTGACGTATTAAGTGTGTGTGTGTGTGTGTGTGCGCGCGTGTGTGCACAAAATCAGTCAAATCATCATAAAAAAAGAAAAACATGCTTAATAAATTGTTGTAATAAATAATATTTTTTAATAATTTCAGAAGATAAGATTTAGCAGTGCCAAAACCCCTGATTCTCTGCCCTTTTTTATGAGGTAGGAAAAGAGGATTTACTGTAGCAGTGCCAAAAGTGGTCGGAGGGCGGGTGACCTTGGCGACCCCATTCCTGGCAGGTTACATTATATCTTGTTCTGATTGGTTGTTGCACTGTCAATCAACCGTTGAGAGTTATTTGAAGTCTGAGCTTGTGTGGGAGGTCGAGAGGTACTGACTGAAGATAGTTGAGCTCAGCTGCCATGTGTTGGAGTTCACTTCAGTGAAGGAGACGGTCGCCTCCCTGCACCTTTGGGTCGAAACACATTTCAGCTAAATTATGGGACCACAAGCATGATCACATCCGCAGATTGTAGCCATTTGCAAGATAATTGAAAAAGGATTTCACTTAAAATTGATTTTAGTACTTCTACGATGAATATAAACCCTAACCTTTTAATTAAGCCATTAATCCTGACGAACATAAACAAAATCTCATGAATTTTGGCACAGTGATCTGGTCTATATTTCATGTACAGTATACAATATGAAAAATTACAGAGGTCAAATAAAGAATGCCTTTGCCTTTGTTTTTGGCCAGAATCTGAACATACTTACTTGTCGGAGAGCAATGAAACTTGGTACAGTGATTCTCCTTATTGTACCAAACATGGGCCGCTTCGCAGATATAAACTTTGCTGCTGTGTACGACGGTGTGGGCCTAGTTTCTGGTAAGAAGAGAAGATTTAGAAGTGCCAAACCTCCTCCTCTCCGCCCTTTTTTGTGGAGAACGAAGAAAGGATTAGAGGCTCCAAAACCACCTCTTCTTGCTCCTGCGGTTGTACAGATGATCCAGTTTTTCATGAGCAACCTCTATGTACTGCCTGAGATCTTCTGTTGACTTGAGACTCTCCTTCAGGTTCTCCTTTCTCAGCTTCTGCTTTTTTGATGACTTCTTGAAGCTGGAGCAGTTGTTCAATACATTCACAGACCTGTCTTCTTTGTGCATCTTTGTCTAGTTTTTAAGGTTTCCATTGACAGTCTGCAAAACCCACTGTCACTTAAGGTCTTTTTTGAGCTGTTCATTAAGCTGCATCTGGCTTTTCCGTTCTTGTTTAATTTCCTCCAGCGAGCCTTAAAAGTTTTTTTCAGTTTCAGTTTAGCAGTTTCAGCTCCTCTTGTGTTTTTTTTTTAGTTGGGCTTGGACAGTTTTCCTCCTTTGCGAGCCTCCTCAAAAGCAGCCTTCATTTCTTCCAGCTGCTCTCTGAGTTGTGTTATTTGCTGCGACTCTGTGGATGGTGTTATTTTTGGGGTGTCCTGTGCTGGTTCAGTGGGGTTGAGAAGAGCTTCCAAGTCAAAGCTGCCGTCATAGAGGCCTTCACGGATTCAAGTAACAGGCTAAAATGTCTTATTACTAATGATGAATTATTTGATAACAATTAGCTAATGCTTCTGCTGACTATTCTGGTCTATGCGGCATGTGTGCGTGTGTGCGTATGTCTGTGTGTGACCATAAAGTTACTATTGCTTTTCATCCACATGAAGATTTTGTAAAATAGAGTTCAGTTTTTAAAGACCCTGTACAGGAAACCCTATGATTAATATGTAATGTGTTTTGCTCCATCTCTGTTGTGTTGTCACATCTCAGTGGCACAGCTGTGGAGCGCAGGATAATAGAGGATTCAGTGAGCATCCGTGTTGTGCAATAATGAAAAACGCCCCACACAGAGAAAAGGAAATGGGAGATTTTATAATCCATCTGAGGGCTCGGCCTGGTCCTGCTCTAGAGACAGCCTCATTAAACTTCTCATTAGAGACACACTGGGCCAGTGTAATGACTCAATTCACACACAATCACATGAAAGACAGACAACAAGGGTTGGCCCACCCCTTGGCACTACACCACTGTTAAGAACCGCTGACTAGTACAGCATCTGTATGAAGGCATGGGGGGATTACAGTGCCATTCTGTGACTTGCCTAACTAATGAAAGTTTCATGGTCAATAGTAAACCACTACATTTGAATGACTCAAATCACTTAACGTTGTGACTGATGTTGTATTTTGTGCTGTGCAGTTGAAGATAGTGTTAATTTACTCTCAAACAAAGATCAATAGAAAGAGGTGAATTGTGGAAGAGTGGTTAACTCAACTGCATCACAGTAACGAGATGGTGTGTTTCATCACATTCAGAGAACTAAATTACAAATAGTACTGAAATTGTGAGTTAGAAGTACATAAACCATGATTAGCTAAATAGAATAAAGCATCAATCTATAGAGAAAACTATTTATTAAGCAGTAGTATACAAAAATGCTTACTTTATAGCCACATTTGTACATTTGTTGTTGGTGTGGTTATCCCCTGTGTCTGTGACTACTCCCTAAGCTTAAAACATGGTAGATTTTAAATGTTTTCATAGACACGCAGATAGACAAGTGTAGAAACTACACCTCCGAAAAAAAAAATTCTATGAGGTACAGTCAGCAGGACAGAAGATAGTACAGCTTTGCTTTAGCTTTGTCATTTTACTCAGAGAAGGATAAAAGAGGCTTTGTGTAAATCTTTGTAGCTGTATTTGCATCCATGTTTGCTTGTTCTGCATGCCTGCTTGGCTTTGCAAATGAAACTTTGTAAGAACACAGTGATCAGTGCATCCCTTGGTTTGAATGGAGACAAGGTGTGAATATCAATTTAACATTCATGGCTTGTTGTCCCCAAATGCTTTGCCTGACACCAGCCAATCAGCTTCATGTTTGTGTCAGCATTTACTTCTACTAAAAACTGCAGTATTCCTTTAGCAAACCCTTCACCTCAAGAACAACAACAGAAATGTTTAAAATTGCACACAGCTGAAGTATAACATGACTGCTTGAACTTTTTTTCACAGCGTTACCAAAACACTTGTACATGCAGGATGTTCAACAGAATTATTGTAAAAAAAAAAATACATTAGTGTGGATATTAAAGTTAAACCCTTTCTGTGTAACCACAAGCACAAGCACAAGTGTCTCTGGACTCATTTCATGCTCATATAATGCATGCTACACTTACTATACTACTTACTATAATGTACATTTTTTGTGCACAGTATAGGTGGATCATTTATACTTTTCTTCTGCTCTCATCCCTGAAGCAAACAAACAATACAGCTGATGATCCAGGCAGTGAGTTGAGAGTGATAGCAGCGAAGGAGGCACACTGTTCCTATTGCTCACACTAGGCTCTCATTATCCACTGTGACTCCAGGTCTTCAATATTAGTCGGCAATAAACACTCTGCACAACCATCTGCTCTGCCAGGCCTGGCTATTTTAAGACGAGTAACTCTTGGATAAGAAGGAATGAGAATGGATATGGGATAGAGGAAAGAAAGATGTGAAATTGAAGAAGTGATCTAGAAATACTGAAAGTCAGGTAAACTGTTACCAACATGAGACACTACCCAGGACCCAAGTTACATTACATTAGATAAGTTTACATTTACTAGGACTGAAACAACTGACTGGATTAATTATTATTAATCAATTATTATTGAAATAATCATCAACTCATAATACTATTATAGTTATCTAATAATAATCATTTAACTGGAGTATACTGACTATAAAATGTGCCATTTGCTGAGAAAAAAGAACCCACACAGTTGCATTTAAAATAAAAAAACCTTTGACTGTAAATACGCGCTATTCAGAAGTCCTCATGTGACATAGTTTTAGCTTCACCTGGTTCAAATTTATGCACCTTTTGCTAACTCATTATTTATCCATCAATAAAAATAGTAATAGTCAATAGTCAACAGATTCATCAATTAGTGAAATAATTGTTTCTTGCAGTCCTAGAATATACACATCTTCAAATCTTCAAGTACTGTAAGAAAATCTAGTATGTCCACTTCAGAATTAACAGCCCTAATTCATTCACTGCATGTGCTGTGGTAGCTTAAGAAAAGCATAGATACTTGAAAACACTAATAACTGTAGACTACAATGTTAAAACAGTTCACCATAGTTAAGGCACACACAATCTGACCATCAAAAATACCAACTGCAATTTATGAAATGTGTGTTCTCGTTCTGTAAAAGTGAAACTCACCTTCTGGCGGATCTCTTCCTCCATTTTCACAGGAGATCCCAGTTCAGCAACCTGTTTAACTCCATCACTGGCAATGCCTCCATACTCCCACAGTACATAGTCCTTTGAGTGGGACGAACCAATAAGGGCTGACCAGTGGTTAGCACGACCTGTAATTTCAGAAAATGAATATCTTAATTACATCTTAATCACTCTTAAATATAGTATATGCTCTAGTACACTGTATGAAAAAATAGTTGAGGGGGTCATGATGGGTTTGGGGTGATGTAAGACTATGGGATATTCTAGCTAGATGCTAACTTTTAAAATTTTATTTTGCTATCATTTCAAGGATGGAGTTTATCGATGTATAGCTAATTGATCAGAGATGCCAGACATAAGCCAAAAAGCACAACACAACCAACAAAACACATGCCACTGTGGTTTGTAAATGCCTCCTTATTGGTCAGTCTGCAAAATCACAAAGAAATGATTTGCTATGACCAAGGGACAAGTTCTCACATTTGAAAAAAAGTAGGCGGGATTGTTTTTTTCAGGGTAACTATGGAACAGCAAAAACAAAAATTAAGTTATTATTTACTATTAAATCGATGCTATTCTGTATTTCTATGGAATATTTATATTTACACAATATGTAAACTCGCCCAAATCTGGAGTAGCGGTACAGTAGCTGTACACTTATTTCATATCTAGAATAACATTTGAAAATTATTTTCAAAGAAACTTATAGCAACCTCCTACCACATTTATTCACCTAACTTTCTTGAATACACATAAATTCTTTACTGGAAACCAGGCCACTTGTACTATACTTCTTGCTTGTGTGTGAATGGTTTCCATAGTTTGGGTAGTTTTACTTAAATTACAACAGGAACTAGAAGAAGGAAAGAGCTGTCAAGGTTATCACTGAAATGAGTAAGTCAACCAGACCTTGACAGTTTGTGGTGGATTTCTAAAATGAGAGTTCTGTCACCTCAGTGGTCTAATATAATATCAATAAAAAAGTAAAATAATGATGAACATTGGATTGTGTGTACATTGAAATTGTAGTTAAATACAGAGTGAACTAAAATTGTGGTGAAATCAAAATTGTTACATTGCCTTAATAAAATGGTGTCTATGCATTTACCATATTGCCCACCCTTAATAATACATGTTACCTTCAGTTTTATAGTGACATAACAACTCATCTTTTTTAAATTCCTTATCAGTTCTACAGGAGTTGTGAGAGATGGTTACCTAGGATAAGACTTGTGCAAGGAGGAACCCGCCCATGAGTTGAAACAGAAGTATCGTGCCTTGACCTATACTCTTTAAAGCTGATCTATTTGTGTGAAAGAGTGAGTCACATAGCAAGTACTGCCTCAGTGAGACAGTAAATTAAGGCTGTTTTCGATCTGAGGGTTTATCTTACTCCATCTAATCAGCATATTGATCTGACTGGCAAAAGCCTGATTTATACAGAAGAGCCAGTGTAATCCGCAAGTCCATACGCATCCTGATAGTGTGGCTCAAGGTTATATACACAAGCTCTAGAAGAGAAGAGAAAAGCATCTATGGACATAAACCGGTGATGGATACATATTCTGGTGTTTTTCTTCTGTAAATGTTCTGTATATGAAATTCATATTTAATTGATAATAAGCACAGTTTAGACCAGTATAAAATATTTTGGGAGTCAATGTGAAGTATATTAATTAAATTTTGGATATCTCTAGTCTAGATTAACTTTTTACATTTTGAATCTACTGTTGCTGTCTGCGGAAAAAGCTCAAACTGGGTACAATACATTTAACCTACCAAGTCCGATCTCTCTTCTGGCCACACCCACTTCACTATGTTAGTACAACAGTATTACCCTACATTTAAGACCAGTATCATTACAAGTAGCCTGGTATACAAGCCCCGCCTACTCTTTTGTCAATAGCAGTGGGTTGGTACCTCGCTGCAAAAAAATCTCATCAATTTTGCGGAGGGACCAAACACCAAACATGTAAACTTCAGCAAGTACAGCATCTCCACTTCATCCAAAGGGTACTTAGTTAAAATTCCAGCAGGCAAAAAGAAATAGTCTCAATAAGACCGTTTTTGTTGTTGTTGTTTTGTTTTGTTTTTTTTGCTCCACAAAGATAGTGCCAGAAATTCAAAAAAATATTACAGTTACTTTTGTGGATAAATTTTCCTCCAATCAAACAAAATGGATATATATAAATGGCTTTCTTACGTGGATAGTCTTTGGGATGAATCTTCTCTGACCAGTTGCCATAGAAGGTGACCCTATATTTGGCAGTTCCACAGGCACAACAGTCAAGCAGAGGTTTATCGGTCACTTCTCCATAAAGTGACTCTGTAGAGAAGAACGTAGTATGGACATTATAATTCTCAGTATACACAACATGGCTGGATTAAGATAACAGAAAGATAAGTAAACAAAATAAGGCAAACACAATCATATCAGTGCAAAGATCACTTCCATTTAAAGTTGTGTAAATGCCAATGTGTCACTCAAAAAAGAAAATGTGAACAAAGATGCTGTAAGATGACATATCTAAAAATATACAATTACAGTATGTCAGGTAGCGTGTAAATTTACCTTAAAATAATACAGTTAAATGTAGAAACGTACCTTTCTCACACAACTGCTTAGTAAGAGGACCTTCATCTTGGAAATAAATTATTCTTTTCTGTACAATGCTGGCCCTACAAAAGAAAAAAAAACATTGGTTTAAAATGTAAATTGTCGCTCGAGACAAAAAAGTTTTAGGAAAACTCATGAATACTGTTTGACAAAAAGTCACTGTGTATGAAAAATCTTTTGACAATGTGTTAAATTAAATATAGAATAGGTGCCCACTTATTTGTACCTATCTCCAATTCTGACACATCCATGGCCCCTATATAAACAGTAGTACAAGGGCCTTTAGGGAAAGTGTTAATTACAGAAAATAGTCACAATAAGACTTTTTGAATGAATATATTGCTTCAGAAGATGTCTTTAAATTCAATATTATTTAGTAGACCATTTTATGCCACTGATAGACAGATCCTAGAGGATGATCACTTTACTCTTTACAATACTAATTACATTTCTGTAAAATAAACAGGTGCAGCAATGTGCAAGTGCCTGGTGGCCGGGCTCAGCTCGAAACAGTGACGTGGGCCCGACCTCCTGTGGGTTCACCACCCACAGAGGTAACCGTAGGGGGCTGGTGCTGTTGGATCGAGTGGCAGTCGAAGGCAGAGGCAGTGGCCTCGACGAGCCAATCCCTGGACACAGCATCTAGTTGTTGGGAAGTGGAACATCACCTCGCTGGAGGGGAGGAGTCTGAGCTTGTACAGGAGGTTGAGAGGTAACCAGCTAGATATACAGTAGTTGGTCTCACCTCCACACACAGCTCGGGCTCTGCAACCCAGCTCCACGACAGGGGCTGGACCCTCCACTACTCTGGAGTTTCCCAAGGTGAGAGGCAGCGTGCTGGTTTGGGCTTGCTTATAGCCCCTCACCTCAGCCGCTGTGTGTTGGAGTTTTCCCCAATGAACGAGAGGGTCGCCTCTCTGCGCCTCCAGGTCGGAGGCCTATAGGCCAGACAGCAGAGAGTACCATCATGGTGGTAAGTTGGATCCGCTGGCAGAGGGGGAAGCCACGCAAACCACGCAGACCCAAACATAACATTAGGGTCTGCTGGGGACTGACTGAGCCATCTGTCAAAGAGATCTTCAACTCCCACCTCCAAGAGAACTTCCCCCAGATTCCGAGGAAGTCCAAGGCCATGGTTCTCCACCGGAAAAGGGTGGCTTGCTCTCTCCATGAGGAGGAGAGTCCCTGTCCAAAGTGTTGGAGTTCAAGTATTTCGGGGTCAAATTTACGAGTGAGGGAAGGATGGAGCATGAGATTGACAGGCAGATTGGTGCAGCCTCTGCAGTGATGCAGTCAGTGTACCGGACCATTGTGGTGAAGAGAGAGCTGAGCTGAAAGGCAAAGCTCTTGATTTACTGGTCAATCGAGATTCGTTTGCTTTGGATTATGACCGAAAAAACAAGATTGAAGATACAAGCGGCTGAAATGTGTTTCCTCCACAGGGTGGCTGGGTGCTCCCTTAGAGATAGGGTGAGAGCCTCAGTCACTCGGGAGAAGTGAAAATTAAATTGGGCAATATTACTATTTAGAAGGTTCCAGTTCCAACCAGGTCCAACAATAAGTCCATCTATAAAAATATCTTTATTCATTTTTGGATCAATGTGAACAGATTCTGAGTCAAGGTTTGACAAAAAAAAATATTTTACAATATGTATATCCTCCTATTACATGCACAAATTCACACTATTTAATTATTTTATTATGTGAATTTAATAGACTATTTGGACAAAAGAATGGCCTTTTGTGTGATAGCAGAGTTCAGAGGAAGCTATCTAAAAAGCACGCACCTAGAGTTGTTCACGCTTAAATTCAATCTAATTCTAATATCATACATCTCTGAGCGAGGGCGCAGTGAACCCTGATATAATGTTCACCCATTTGAGGCTGTCCACAAAATCACACAAAGTAATGCTTATTTAACATTCAATATAAATTCTATTTCACTTCAGTGCATCCCAACCTCTGTCAGCATGGCCATGTGGTTATTGTTATTGAGTGAATGTGTATGAGGCTACAGAAGAAAAACAACAAAAAAATGACAAAGAATTTGTTGTGTTTTGAAAAGACCAATTTGGATTTGTAATGAAGTAAAAATGAAATGCATCTTTACAATTACAAATAGGCCTTTTCACAATCAGCAGATTGTGAAATTCATTTTGTGTTTGAGTCATGACATACAATCTGCTGTTGTAGTGTTATATAAAATCAGGATAAGTCGCCGGGTACTTGAAATGACTTTTAATGTCATCAAAATATAACACTAAACATTTAACATCACAGCGTGCATACATGCCACGGTCAACAGGCACATAACATGTCAAACTTCCGGCAAAGTGCCGCTTTGTATTCTTACACATAAAATAGTTCCATCACATTACATCATCCCTTCTTTGAGTCTTAATAAGACATGGTAGCATTTCAACACATTTTCATTACTTTGTATATATTTTTTAAAATTGTATTTTAAGTGCTCAAAAATCTTATCTTATGAACTGATTTAACTCACATTTTAAACAAGAAAGCACTCGGAGAGTGCATACCGACGCCAGGACAGCTAATTTCCCCTATACAATGTTTTGGCACTAACTGCGACTTTAATCTGTGATGTCTAAGGGTTTTTATATTGT
>JAVQKG010387698.1:0-13157 GCA_036025885.1 Hypseleotris bucephala | reverse complement strand
CAAAAAAATACAAACATAACTTAAATCAGACCAAATTTATTAAATCTAAATAATTATTCTGATCCAAATAAAAGAACATAATTGTATTTTTAGCACATATCACCCAGGCCATTTGTAGTTTTGATCTCTGCCTGGAATCTGCATGTTTTTTCTGCGTTTTGTAGGGTATGAGCTTTCTGTCACTGTTCAAAATCATACAAAAACATCAATATGTGTTATGACAATTTGTGAATATAAATGATTCCTTTGGTGAATCATTCTGAGAGTGAATTGTTGCCTCTCTATGACTATATCTCAATGGCCACACTGTGTATCCCGACTAAGGCCCATAGTTTATGTGATAGGCATTATAAAACAAACTTTAAGATACATGTTTTCAATATTTTATGTAATTATGTAAAAGAAGATTTATGCTTCAAAGAAGCTGATATCCAACCCATGGCCCACTTTTGAGTTCCAAAGTAAAGTTATGAAAAATAAAGACTCAGACAGAAGCAGTAGACATAAGAAGATATAGATTTTAATATCTTTATAAACATTTTTGTAATGTTGGTTTTTTCGATGATAACTTACAGAAACAACTGATCGATGACAAAGAAAGAATGTAAAAGGCATACAATTGACCAAGAAAGAGATTTGTGGGATGGGGAACTGTGTATTAACAAAGGATGGTTCTAAAAATATATTATGAAAAATATGCAAATTAACAAATCACCAGATAATCAAAAATCATAGGCTCCTCGGGACACAGGAGCAGTTAAAACCCTGTTATTATCATCATTGATGTCACCGATATTGTTTTTCTCATAGTTAATACAGTAAGTGATTTATATCCACTGCACAAAGTCCTCTGTATTAGAGTTCACATCATTGACCCAAACACTATTCAGCTGTATTCAGCTGGTTAAGGGAGGCACAAAAGCTCCGAAAATACAGACATTATCCCATCGTGGTCACTGTCTGTACTGTACTGTACCCCCATTGTCTTGGTCCTGAATATCCATGAAAAATCGCATCAGCTTGAAAAGAGGTGCTATTTCCATAGTTCTTTTTCTGTAGTTTGTGATGTTTGTTTTTTGATCACACAAGTAATTTAAGGTATTTCTCTTTAGGTCCTTCACCAAGGTAGTGATGCCCAAATTGCAATGTGGTCTGTCCAGCACAACCCCACTGTGAAATTGCTCCTGGTCTTGACCTCTGACCTCTAAGGCTCCTGTTTGCCCTCGAAGTTGGAGGGTAATCCATCTTTAGGTCCATTTAGCATCTTTAACAAATCAAACAATATCTGACACAAGACATAGACAGACTCTTTGATATTCACAGCTTGATTTCCCAGAGACATTTTTTGTGTTCTGAAGTAAATTAAATTGTCAATGTAAAACAATTAGCAGCTTATTATTAAGATGTTGAGATGAAGTGAAATGGAAAACTGATGAACTGAATATAAAGCAACAAAATGCAATCATCATCTGTAGCTACGGAAATATTTCTTCTTTTGAATAAGACACAAACCCAGGTATAAAAAATGCATGAATGAATGCTCTTTCACCCATTAGCACAATTATTTAAAATTGCTTGGCATTGAATGTTGGTAAAATGAATAGACTAGAACAGAGTCATTGAACTTGTGACACCAAAAATAAAACAGCGAATACTGACTCGAATCGCTGTCTTCTCCTCTTTTTGTTTCACCAAAATGTACCAATTTTAGATTTCTCACATGACACAACATAACATGACACATGGCTGTTGAATCATTCTGGTTTAGTGGCAGTGCAAGCTTGATCTGCAATTAACCTTTCCTTGTCTTCTTTTTGTGCTGTGAATCTTCATCGATTGTTGTCGCCTGCTGATGGCCTCCTACAGGACATTACCACATTTTATCACACACGTACACATAAAAAAGATACACAGGCCTGTATGCAGGAGCTGTAGAGTCTGAGGCTTTTCTGAGTACTATTGTCCAAAAGGAACTATTGTGAAGGTCAGCGAATGAAGCCGGTGCTTGTCGTTACCAAAGCAACCAAAAGGACGTAGACGTGTAGTATTGACTGTGATAAGGTCGCCCTATTGTTGGCTTGCAGGACCCCACTGGGGGGGCGAACAGTGGTCCGAGGGCACTTTTGTTTCCTCTGTGTCACTGTGCCATCTGGCAAAGTGTGGTCGTGTTTCCCTCCTTCTGACGAATCATCTTTATCCGTCATGACCTCTTTGGAGTGGTGAACTTCATTGTCACCCTTCCCTTTGCTCACCCGAATTCGAGGCTTTGTGCAGTTTCGTGTGCGGCCCGGCCTAGACGAGTGTGCGTTGTTGCCGGGGCCGACCACTACCCCACGATTCATGGATGGATTCACAGTCCCGGACAGATTATTAGTCTGGGCTCTGGATTCTGAGTTGGAAACAGTAGGCGAACAGTTGGGAAAATCCTCTTTGCGAAGCTCCTTGAGATCTTTTCCGACCAAATTTGACGGCGCCTGGCAACCCACAGTGGATGTGGAGCCGCGAAACCTCTTTAGCCATTCCCATAGCGACACAGCCTTGCAGTCACATGACCAGGGGTTGTCGTTTAAGCGAAGGTATTCCAGGCCAGGCAGCATGTCCAGACACTGTCCAGATAACTGTACCAGTGAATTGTTGAACAGATACAGAGTACTGAGGCGTTTTAGGTCATGAAAAGCCAGGCGATCCACCCACTCGATCTGATTCTGGTGCAGGAGCAGGCGATCTAAGGCCCGCAGACCTCTGAACGTGTTCTGGTTGAGACTCCACAGATGATTGCCGTGAAGAAACAGATGGCTCAGGTTGTGGAGGTCCATGAAGATATCATCCGGCAGAAATTTTAGATGATTATCCTGAAGCAGACAGAATGACACAGTTAGATATAATTACATTAATAACAAGATTACTCAGGTGGGTATTAACAAGTTACATTTATTCAGTTAAAATGACTTGAGTAACTTTATGAAGAAATTTGTATTTTTCTGAGTTAATGCACCATTTGTTTGTATTTATTACAATTACAAGTATTGTTACAATTTATGTTGTAAAAAAGTGAGAATTTTCAGTTTGTGTGAGTTCTTATGTATTTACTATTTTTTTAGTTTATTGTTTGAAATTTACACATTAAGTTATACCTAACTTTTTGCATATTTATGTGTGTTTTGTTAAAAGATAAATATAGAAAAACCTGTATCCAATTGCGCTCATATTTCAGAAAAAGTCAAGGAAGAAGTGACACATTTTTTGTGTGGCTTTGGATCACAGTAGGATCCAAAGGAATAATACTTTAACATTAGTCTTATATATATAAATTATATTTACTGTATATATGGAAATACAAAGACCAGAATACAGTGTTTGACCAATTCAATTAACATTTCATTGATGTGTGTTGACTTTATTTTGGGTAAAAAGTTCTATTACCTGTAAGTAGAGATACTGCAGGTTTCGGAGGCCTTGGAAGATGTCATTGGGCAGTGAGCTGAGCCCACATTTATACAAGTGCAGCGCGTTGAGCCTGCTCAGCCCGTGGAAGGTATCCTCGGCCAGGGAGCGCAGGTGCCGGTTGTCCCCCAGGTCCAACTCCTCCAGCAGGGTGAAGCCGTGGAAAGTCGAGGGCTCTATGTACGTGATGTTATTTGAGTAAATCCAGAGAGTTACTGTGTTTGTGCTAAAGTGACCTCGTAGTAAGCGGTGTATTTTATTGTTTTGTAAAAAGATGCGTTCACTGTCTGGAGGGATGCCTTCAGGGACTGTCAGGAAGTTGTGGGATTGGCAGGAGACGGTGCTGGGACCAGTGTAGCAGGTACAGTGTCGGGGGCAGGACCAGGAGAACTCCAGCCCACAGAGAACCAACAGGAACTCCAGCCCACAGCCTACAGAGAGGAAAGAAAAGAGAGGACAGTTCAAGTTAATGCATCAAACTTCCAATGTCAAACGAGGATAAAAAAAACAGGCAGGCTTTTATAGACAAAAAGTCCTTGTTTAAACGAAAAAAATAATGAAAAAAAAAGTATCCAATTGCACTTATATCAGGGCAATCACAGACAGATAAAAAAGAGAGTTTGAGTTATGCAGTGTGAACTACAAATGTCAGCACAGTTAGTGATTCATATACAATTATACTTGCATTGTAGCACTTTAGAAGGTACAAATGTCATTGAGTAATCACAAGTAAAAAGTTGGATTGATGTAACTCTTCAATGCACCTAATTATTTTTTTCTCTACATGGTTATGTGACTTTTTTTAACTGTCTAAATCCAGGAATTGTCAGAATAAACAATAACACCTGCTTCTCCAAGTCACAGGATGTCTCTGTGAAGCTGTTTAAATCCATTGTGCAACACTTCTTTCATGCCAAACATATGCAGCTATTTCAAGAAAGATCATTTCCAATATCTTAGGCACCTTGGGGAGATTTGCTATTAGGCATCCAATCGTGACATAACTTTGCAGTGGGTTGAGGCAGCATCATCCATTTGTGTGGTTAAACGGTGCATGGAATGTTTATTTAAACTTTGGTGGGCAACTCCGAGGCATCTTCGGATTAGTCCCATAGTTCAGAGATGGGAAGATGTGACTTTACTACAAATTCAAATTCAAAATGTGAGCAACCCGTCAAGAGAGATCTATCTGACAACCTATAGCATGCTTTAAGTCAATTTATTATTCACAGCGTATATATAGTGGAGGCCTATTCACTGCCTCCAATCAATAAGCCCCTGCCCCCTGTTGCCTTTTTACTTGGGCTGCACAATATGTGAAGAATTTATTGCTAATGCAATATTGGCATTAGTATAGCAGCAAATCGTTCTGACATTTTTTGTGCTAAATTTAGTTCTTTACTTTACATATTCCCATTCTTGGATACAACATCTTTATAACTGCAAGGTTTTAATTCATTTCATTTATTTTTTATTTTTATATATTTTTAAGTTCATTCTGTTATCAAACCTTGACTTGACTTTTTAAAAGGATTTGCTAAAAACTGCTCAAAACGCAGATAGCACCTTATTATTACAAAGGGAAGAAATGTATTGCCGTAGCATTTATCTAACAGAAATTTACACTCAAAATAATTGTCCAATCCAATCTTTATTTTGTCTTGACTATGTCCTTGTTTTCATCCTGATTTCATCATGGTTTAGTCTAGATTTAGATTTACATCCATTTTTGACTAAATCCAAACTGCTATTATATTTCAAAAAGTAAATACTATATCACTAGCTATATCCCACAATATTTAACATAATGTATTTTTCTGATATTGTGCCGCTTGACTTTTTACTCCCACTATAATCCAAGTTCTTTTATGCTGGATTTTAGGGCTTGCCGGACATTTTCTTGCCAAACAGGGCTTTACCTGTGACATATTCCGTGTCTGACTGCACTGACCTTTAGCAGTAATTCTCAGTGTCTAGGTGCACATTTAGAGTCAACTGGAGAGTGCTTTTTCAGGCACCGATCTAATCCTATTTGTTAAGGTTTGACACATGAGCGACACCAGAAACGCATTCTCCTGGTGCAGTGGAATGTGTGTCCAGTAAATAAGGTAATTGTTCACGGTTAAACACAGTAAAAAAACAGATTGAGGTGAAAACTGCAAAAGGTTGAACTAAAGTAGTGCTTAGATTGTTTTCATTTGCAGTTAAAACATACAGTCCATTTTTATTGATCAAAATTCTGATGTTTGGTGGGTTAAAGAGTCACTGCTGTTACTCTGCAATTAATGGTCCTTAAATGAAAATAAATACATAAATAAATAAAACTGGCAAAAATGTTAAGGTCGCCTCAATCTGTACTGCCTAAGCCACCAGACAAAGAAAAAAAAACATAATGTATATTCATGCAGTGAAGTGTAAATATTTGTAAATATTACCAAACCTGTACAAAGTCTCTAATCTCACTCACAACCTCTTAGTTTTACCACATGTAATGCATGTGTCTTATTTAAATATGCCTGGCCATTTAGTTTTGCTAACCACAATTTAAATGTTGAAATGTAGTTTCACGTGTATGTTTAATTATCCTGCATTTAGGCTGTAAGCTTTCAATAAAGGCTCCATTGATGTTTTTCCTCCACTGATTTTTTACTATAGATCCTAAATGACAAGGGACACTGATTACAATCTGATTCCACACAGGTATAACACACTGTAACCAAAAAGCAAAAAAAATCCACATCGCACAAGCATAGGCAATTTATTACACTCTTTTTTTATTTTATTTCTGCTGGCTTTTGTTACCTAGACATATCAAAAATGGCAACCCCCTGACTAAACAAATAGGTTGAACCATTTTACAGTGCCTTGGGGGAATAAAGATGTTTTTATTTATAAAACCAAAAATGCTAAGACATGACAAAATACATTTTCTGGTTGCCGTTTGAGATGGATTTACATTCATGCAGCAAACCCGAACATAGCTTTGTAGTTATTTTATCCGGTGTCAGTTCACATCGGGGTGACCTCCAAAAAAAATACATGAACAAAACTAATTTAATATTTTAGCTTTCATTTTTTATCTGATAGTAATCCAAATGTCCTCCTTACGAGCAGGATATTTTATTATTCATGTTTTGTATCTTGCACAGACTCTAAAATAATTATACTTTTTAAAGTCTTAAAGTATTTTCATCAACACTTTTACTGAGGCATGTCTCGCACATTAAGGCAAAAACCTTGTACGGCACTTTCACACAGAAATGAACACAGGAACACAAAAGAAAGGCAGAGAATAAGAGGTTTGATGCTCCAGAGTGAGACAATAGTGAGATGTGCTAATCTAATGTTGGACACATATGAATGCACACCTTTGCAGCTGATCAACGCCAAGTAATAGATTTTTCAGTGTAAACTTTTTTGAACAAGTAGCATATTTGACTTTCAAGGACAACTTTAATTGAATAAATGAGCCAACGGGACCAAACCAGGACCAAGCAATGGCCACACTAGCACAAAACCACTCCTCTCTTTTTTAAAGGTCTTAAAGTATTCTCATTAACACCTTTTACTCAAACATGTCTCACAACTCTTGGCAAAAGCTTTATCAGGAAAGAAATTCAAACATCGTTAAATAATACTAAACAGGAATGAACAATAGCAGTGATAAATAAGTCTGTAAGTCACCGAGTATCATTTTTAAAAGATTTACCATTTTATTGGACTAAAAAGAGAACTAAATAGGGATTGATGTATAACTAAATAAGAACAAAATAGGAAGTGAATTGAGTCTAAACCACAACAAAATTAGTACATATCCATGGCTAAACCAAGACTAAAAGTGTCTAAACCAAGTCTCGTCTCTGCCAAACCCAGATGTGTGTCTAACCAGGATTAAGCAGTGGTCCACAAATCAATTCAGCACCAAGTAAGACCAGAAAAGAAATTAATTAAACTAAACCAAGTACCATTAAAGTCTGTGTACCAACAGGGGGTCCCATACCACAGTTTGAGATCAACATCTAACAGATCATCAAATATTTGTACAATGTTGTTATTTTTAAACTAGATGTTGAAGCTCCCATAATAGAATGACTCATACAATTCCATATGCATGCTAACAATGTATCGATGCAGCTCCGCCTCTTTGTTATCTATGCATTTAGGGCATGTGTGCTCTGTCAGGCAGCTGTGAAATTGAACCTTCGCACATGTTACTTCACTGATTTTATCTCCACTGCTGTCAGTAGTAATCACAATGTATTTGCTTTAGCACATGTAGGCCATATTCATATAGTTTGAGATGAACAGCTTGACAACCATTAAAAACTGAATGACTTTTGTTTACACTGCATTGAATAGAGCCATCAGCGCAAAAGACTAAAATGAAAACATAAGAAATAAATGTGTCATAACTCCATTGTGAGCGTACACAATACAGCCATTCAACTCAAATTGTATCTTATAAATAGCTTTGGACACCAGCGTGCACATATACGCCAATGGGGCCTGCTGGCAGAATAAAGAAAGAATGATAATGTGTTTTTGGAAAGGAAGCAGGCCGGCTATTTCTGAGTCTGGATTGTGAATTAACATCTCATCAAGGTTTTGAACTTCAGCTATTTTCCAGATTTTGGCCTGGGACCTACTGATTAGAATTGCTTTGGCAGCTTTTTATGCCAGAAAGACTAAATTTTATACAATCATGCTTTTTGAAGATAATAGAGAAATATTTTTCCAAGCTTGGACCCAATTTTGGAATAAAATAGAGAATAACTCAATAAATAAAAGCAAAGCAGGGGCTAAATCAAGTCTAAACAAGGAGGAGATCATTTCAAAACAAGGAGTAAACAATGCTATTTTCCCCTCTATTGCACTTTTAAAGGACTAGATAAGTATGTAACCATGTTAAAACTAAATTTGGTCTAACCAGAAATAGGACAAAACCAAGTCTTTGTCAATAATCAATTCTCATTTCTTGCTCAAGTTTTTGCTAGGTCTAAACCAAGAGGCCTACAACGTGATGTCTCAACTCTTTTCCTGGTACTTGAAAATACTATTAAACATTTACCATAAAAACATATTTTTTTTCCCCTCTGTAACCCATTTGCACAATTCTTGAGTTGCTTAAGAAGATAATAGATAAATAAATGAATAAAACTGAATAGCTCAGGGTCCCCAGACAGACAGTGAGAAGTGTCTGTGTAGAATATCAATGAAACAAAGTTCACAGTGGATTTGCCCTCATGCATAACACATCTGAGCTAATGGGAGGGAGCTGGTTCATCTGTGGTGCTGGCTGACTCTCCCATCGTTAGAATGGATAAACTGGATTTCTGGAGCTTCTCACAGTGCGTCACAATAAGCCTGACTCAGTTTCTGCGTCAACAACATGGCATTAAACTATCAATCCACTCTCAAAAGAGGTTCACATTAGTTCTCAAGCAAATGGGGGATAAAAATAGCCCAACAATACAGCAGTTAGTAATGAGATTGTAAATTAAATCTGACACAGTGTGCAATATGACTTCCTATAACACAATAATAGTTTAGTCTCAAACTATACCATGCAGGACTAACAATACTTTGTTCTAAGCTAGTTCTCAAGGACCACCTCAGACAATGTTTGGCTTTCCAAGTAATGGACTAAATTAGGAATTAGGAAATCAGGACTAAATTTGAATTAAACCAGGGGAATTAGGTCTAAACCAGGACTCATACCAAGGTTTAGACTCACAGAAGGTCTAAATGGTACCAATTCAGACTAAAAGAAGAAGAAATCCCAAGGAGCAACATTGGAACCTGTCCCACAGTTTGAGAATCACTTCCTGAACTCACCTTCTTTCCAGTTGACCATCTTCCAAGTATTTCACTGATATTTATTTTCACCTTGCTCCTTTTTTTAACCAGCCTGCCAGAATGTTATAGATTTTGTCTCATTTTCTGGTTCTGCTGAGGCCGATATTGCCTCATAAGGACTATTCCTGAGCAAATGGAAGGGAAATGGGGGAGAGCAGTGGCAAACCTGAGATCTCTGAGAAAAGTGTTTGGGTCTCAAAATACTGAGAAAAAAAAAAGATTTTTGATTAATAAGGCACAAGCTTCTTTCAGACTCTTTCAGACACATTTTGACACTGGAAATTGCAGTTCTACAAAACTCTAGGAACATACAATTATTGTTGTTACATGTTCAAAGTCCAAAGTTACATTTGCATTTAGTTGGTACTGTCAAACTACATTTCTCTTTCTAGCCTGTGTTTGCTGTTTGCGAGTAATTGACATACAGCATGCTAACATGAGTTGTCTGATGTTTTCTATAGTTTGAAAATGCAGAAAGAACAGACAAATCTAAAAACAGAAACAGAAAAAAGGGTGTGTGAGTGGCAGCAGTGTTTCGCAGGATCTATAAAAAGCTGAAGCTGCCTGCTCCATGAGGAGGATGTGGAGAATCAACAGAGGGAGTATGGGGCGTGTGCCAGGGAAGATCTGTTGATCAAAAAAAAATACAATAAACAAACTAAGATATAGTTAAGATATATGTTTTTGTTAAGTAATTTATATGATTTTTTTATTATGTATTTCCTTGTTATTTATTGTTATTTTGGTATTTGTTTATTAATTTGTGTGTATAAAATTTTAACTTGATTTTGAAATTATAAAACTGTTACACCTATGTAAAATCAGCTAATCCAGTTTTGACTAGAATACTTGAATTACTTGAATATTTGCTGCTGAATATTTGTTGCTGTAATGTTTTATTTTAATTTATTTTATTTGACCTTTATTTTACCAGGAAAGTCCCACTGACATTCAAGAACTCTTTTTCAAAGGAGTCCTAGCCCCAATGGGGAACCTATTGTACATGTTTTTAGTGGTAGTGGAAACCAAAGTGCTCGGAGGAAATCTACGCAGACACGGGGAGAACATGCAAACTCCACACATAAGGGCCCCGAATGCCCGGTCCAGGAGTTGAACCCAGGACATTCTTGCTGTTAGGCAACAGTGCTAACCACTGCGCCAATGCTTACATTACTTATTCCTTCTTATTATTTATTTGCCTTACTTACAGCATTCTGTTTGCACTGATGATAACCATATGGCTCAAAGGCACAAATACAACACATGTATAAACGGAACAAGAGCCAAATCTCTGTAGGGCACTGTAGCAGCACTATGAGGCACCAGCTACTACCACTGCACCCATTTATCACACCAACACAAAGCCAAATGATTCAACTATATTGCATTCCCTATGGCGCTATTGCACCATACTGGGTTAACCAAACTAATGGTTGTGCCAAAGAGATATGAATCATCCTGGGTGTATCCTTCTTGTGTAGTCCATAGTCCCATTAGAAAGATAGAGAGCGGTTATTATACATTTCCACTGGTGAAGAAGAAGACAATTGCAGGAATAAGAAGCAGTTTCTAATGTCACAAAGGACTGGTCATATTATTAGGAAGAACTTTTGACCTGTGAGCTCAAATAGCTAATCAGCCAAATCACAAGATAAAAAGAAGAAGGGTTTAAGTTAACTATTAACATTGCATGGCTGTTGCAGTTGTTGATATTAGTGAGACCAATCCACCTATTTCAGAAATTGGTGTCTGCAGAAGACTAAAATATCTACTAAATATTAGTATGGAATAAAAATAAAGACATTTTCTTTGGTAGGTAGGGTAAAAAAAACTGATATATTTAAGCAATAGAAGCTGCATTATAAAAACACAAATGGACAATGTTTGCTTAAAAAGACATTATCCACTGAAAGATACTTCTTTCTCTTGTGCTGCTCTTGGAGTATATTGCTAGTACTCAAAATGACTAAATTGGACATTAAGGTATGTTTGCATAATTTGCCATTATAAAATGACACATTTCTATTCATCCTTCACTTTTATATATAAAACATTATTCTTTGCTTGACCACTGTTTCGTCTGTCACATCCATCCTAAATAAACAACTCTACCCAAATAAATTTGCCCCATGCTCCTGGCTCCTCTGACATCTCCTGTATGCAGACGGGTGGGGGGTAAGGTCCATTGCTCTGGGCAGCGGACCGGACTGCTGTCAGTCTGTCTGGCTTGTCCACTCGCAGCATCTTGTTAAGTCATATACATGTATTTCAATGACAGAGTGCAAGCCCAGCCTGTCATTATGTGTCTCCTTTAGAGTGACAGTGAGTTGGGCTGATGCAGTGACAGTGAGCAGACATGAAGAATGAAAAGCAGCAGCTCAATCCATTCAAAACCAAAGAGACAGACACGCCGAGACAAAAAGATTAAATAAAGATAGTGAAATTGTCAAAACAAGTATAATGGTTCTCACAGACACTGCTGTTGTAGTGTGAGCAGGCCTTGCATCAGCATGAGCCTGCTATGTGAAGAGTGTGACTGAGGTATTGAATCAGGGACAGCGCTAGGCCTTCAAAAATATGGTTCTGTTAGGGGTTGGTTTGTTTGTTGATTTATTTGTCTGTTAGCAAGAAAAGTCAAACATCCAATGGTCAAATTGTGTGGATGACTGGAGCCTTTCCCTGAAACTATGGGCCTTAGGCAGAGTACACCTTGAACAGTCTCCATATAGTTACAAGGTTGATATACATAAACATACATACAACTATTCACTATCAAATGCATTCACTAGTGGCACATGACATCACAGAAAGGCATTGTAATTAACTGAGGCTTGGTTTAAGTTTGGGCACTATATCTTTACCAATGCAAAATGTCTTGGCAGAGGTACAAGTTATCCAAGAGCTTTTAAGTCGCAACATAATTCTTGTCTAACTGCCTCTATTTTATCCCATAAACCTAAGCCCTTGAAGATTTTGACCGTGATTGTATAAGTGCCAGCGCTGCTATTCAATATGATGTGTTTTCAGGTTGTTTAAAATGAGCCTAACGAACAACATTTTTCTTTTGAGTTAAGAAATCAACTAAAACTTTCAAAGCTGTCATATAAAAAGCTTAGGCTGCTGTTCTTGAATGGTAATGTGTCATGCCTTTCCAATCAGTATAATAATACGCTGAAGTAACCCTCAATTTGTCTCAATCTGCTCACCTTATCGCTGTGCTTTATTCAAATACCTGTCAGCTCAAACTCTCAGCTCTGTTAGGAAGACCACATTTTCTGACATGAATCAACACTCTTTGGCAAAGTTTTCTCTTTAGGGTTATTAAGATTATTTGCTGAGTAAATATGAATATTTATCCAAGCTGTGAGAGGTAGGATGTTGCTATACTTATATTTGGTATCATTGCTCTATATTTATCAAGAGATGCCCTGACCAGAATAGGCAGAGCATTTACCCCTGAAACACGCAATCCCTGGTTTGTCGTTAGGGTGTTAACATTGCAAAATAGTTCTAATGCTTTGTTAGAGGTATGAACATAGGTCCTTTACCACTATTAAACAGAATGGGATGCCTTAAAATAGGTTTAAATAAATTGAAGTTAAATCCTGTTTGTCAACGTCCCGTTCCGATCTAGTGGAAAAGGATCTACGACTTCTGGCTATGAACTGTATCTGTTTTGTGTATGTTCTTTATGACTCTTAACTTCATAGCCAGGGCATTTAGTACAGAAATAGAAGAGCCATGATTTAAGTCTAAGCATTGTTATGAGCGCTCCAATGTTGGCTTGTATAATTACTGAACTCAGTGTCGTAATGACACCCACCTCTGGTCTATTCACAAAATACAATATAATATGG
>JAVQKG010387598.1:0-14932 GCA_036025885.1 Hypseleotris bucephala | reverse complement strand
ATTGGATTAGTCTGTTTGTTAACATTGTCTTTACTCACATTCCAAGTCATCGTACCCCCTTTGCCATTTTGAAATACTCTTGTTATTTTTATAGAAGTACAGCAAAGGAGCAGTACTTCTTCTGTCTCCCGAATAACCACTGCAATCTGTTTTCATTTGTCGAGCCACATACATCATACATACACACACACAGACATGCACACATACACATAGAGAGACACAGTTTTGCAGTGAAGAAAGCCCAATTTTGCTTTTGAAACAGCTTGAATATCAGACAATGTCAGACTGCCACCTAAATCCTAATAAATACGCAATGCATTTTCCAACTGAAGCCCATAGCCACACACAGTACAAAATCCCGTAAGCAACTGTGACGTCCTTTAAACATGCAATCTTTGACATGCTGGATGCCGCTACAGCACAGTTTGACAAGTGCTGAAGCTAGTTTGTGCTTTACTATAAGACATTTCACATTGCCGATTTACTTAGCAACATTTTCTTTGCAATCTTTGGACTGAAAAAATAGAGTGGTGTCATGTAAAAGGCAAAAAAGGTAAAGGCTACAATGTGAAAGAGGAGGTTAAGTGCTGGACAGAAGGAGGATCTAGACAAACTGGAAAAACCTCTTTGTCATACGAGGACGTGACAGTAAAAAACGCTGGAACTTAAAAGAGGTTCGTAGCCATAGCTCACTGGTGGTACGGCAGCCAAGCACAACAAAGATGTGAAGAGGGTGAAGAGGGGAGAGAAGATGCATGATGGGTGAACGTGAGGGAAGAATGCTTTTAAACAAATCTTTTCAGACAAAAGCTTTAACAGGAGTTTTATGGCTCCAAAAAAGGGGGTATTTAAAGTTGTTTGAAAGAAATGGACTTTGACTTTTTCTTAGACTTTGCCTTTAGTCTCCCTGTAGTTTTAAAAGAAGTCGGATTTTTAATTTATCTTTCAATATTTGATTTTTTTCCTCTTAGTCCCATTAGGGGTCAAGGGGGGTTGGAGCCTATCTCCTGCTACTATGGGCCTGAGATGGGATACACCACTGGATATTAATAGTTACATTGTTTCACTATAGGAGAAATTTAGATTCACCAATTCTCCAAATCTTTCTCCCATCTCACAACCTTAATGTTTCAGAATTAATTCAACCTAATTAAAAAAAGGGCCTTGTCTTGTACAGCATGTGCAATAGTCTGTCCCACACTTAAAATGAATCCCTTAAGTTTCATAATCAACAATGAATGAAAATTTCTTTGCGGTTTAAATGGTCTTGTTTGCTCATTACTGGAGACACACTGAGAGTCCTCATCTAGCCCTAATACATTATTCTCAGTTTAGTGCCTGATTGTCCTGTGTCTGCCTCTGAGCCTGTGCTGGTCAGTGCTGAGGTCCCTGTTTGCTCCACTGCTCATTAGATTTGAGTAGTGACCATTTAGGTCAAGGCTCCCACTGCTAGATTTGCTCTGCTCCTTACAGTGCTGCATATACGCTTTGTCTAGCTGTTTTAGAAAAGTCAACATGAGGCCTCACTCAAAGCAATGTTCTTATTTCCTCTTACTGACTCCACACCATAGCAGATAGTGCAGTGCTGACAATGATAAAAACTTGCATCCACAGTTCATGTGTGATGGGATGATGATGATAAGAATCTTGGTGGAGCCCTTATTCTCTTATGGGTTTGTTTTACTGACTTTTGTGGGTTACTGCAAACCATAGAGCTACAGACACTCTCCCCTAACCATGAATAAGATGTTATGAGTATACAACATAGAGCCAGATTTTTGACCCATTTCACACCCCATAAGTCAACCACAGGATGTCCTAACTGCCCCATTGCCAGCACTTGAAGGCCTGCTGATAAAGAAAGAGTATACCTGGGAGGAAATTGCAGGTTGGTGACTGCTGGGTTTTGTCTCTCACAGTCTAAAAACTTCCTAATCCGCAGAGGGTTTCTCCATTGTTTCCTTCCCCCTTTAGCCCAAAGCAGATTATTGTGTCAACTAGATACTTAGACACATACTGTAGTGCTGTATGACCACCCATGCAGACATCCATAACAACCACAGAAACCCAAAACACTTCCTCCTCTGGTCAACTGCCATTGGTCAGTGGATAAAGTGTCACCAGCTGTAGGCCCAAGCTCAGAAAGGCACTGTAAAATATGACAAGTTAACTAGAAATCAGTAACTTACCTCAATCAAGTCAGAGCTCATTTCGTCTAATTTTGATGTTTGCCAGTTATAAAAAAAGTGTTAATTGATCTACCAATCTTCTGTAATGGGTTGCACTGAGTGTGTCCCGACAGTTTACACCCTGGTCAATGGCCAGTTAGTCGCAGGGCTGACACATTTCGATAGACAACCATTCACTCTTACTTTCATTCACTGGGGACAGAGTAAAATAACCCGTCAAGTAGTAGTAGTAGTAGTAGTCAGGTAAGTAATTTGAGGAATTTTGTTGTTTTAGATTTTGGTTAACAAGTCCAATTTTAATGTGTAAGATGAAAAGTTGTGCCCCTTACCCCTAAATCAAAAGAGAAGAGGAGCTACCAGAATCTGCCTGCTTCTAATCACAGGAGCTGCACTGCCAGTGTTGGACTCTTGCCAGTATTGTTTACTTGGCCAGCCCCCAACCTCGCTCCGAATGCTAAATTACCCCAGCGAAGGGCAATTTTCGCCTAAACAACAGGTAGAAAAGACTGCTCCCACATGGGAAGCCCCTCAATCCATACTAGACACGCACTAACTACCTAAAGAACAAAGTAGATATCATTTAAATGTATTATTTGCTTTCCTGGGAAACGGGACACAGGTTGCTTTCTCAGGAGAAAAAAACTATGCATGTTATTGATTTATTTACAGATGAGGAAAAAAAGAGACGGCAGCAAGCCCCGGCTCCTTTCCTCCGGCCCTCTTTTTGTTATCTCAGATGTTACCCAAAAGAAATCAATAGAACAACTGTAGCTAGCAAGCTTTGTTTATCTTTTCCTCTAAGTGAATAATTCAGGGGTGTCAGCGGGAGTCAGGCTAAAGCTTTGATACAAACGAAAGCGTTTGGTGTGTTCAGGGGAGATCTACAGCCCCTTACCCCTGCCCCTTCCTCACTTTATCCCAGTCTTTATGCCCCAAAAGTGTCCAAGAGATTCTGAAAGCTGCTATGGAACAAGGACTAAATGTAAAAAAGTTGGCCAAAAAGTTGATCTTTTACTTGTGGTCAACTTTTCTATAGACACTTGTTTGCTTTTACATTTGATGCCTACATCCTTTGAAACTAGCACACACCACAGCAATCACACCAACACATTTATACAAGCAAAGTGGGTTGTGTCTTGCCCAAGGACACAATGGCAGTATAACTGTTGAAAATTGAAATTGAACTGTCACTCTGCTCTACCACCTGAGCTATTGCTGCCTCCTTGTTGTTTTAATTGTAGTTAGGGACAAAATAGACATAAGAGACAATAGTTTTTTGGCACTGAAGTCAAAATTGTTTATGCCATGAAGTGAAAGTCAAACTGTCTGTTCCATGTCCTAACATTACACTTAGCTAGCCCTAATAAAGACACTTTTATTTCAACCTGCTGCTTTATTCTCATGGTGTGATCTGAAATAACATGAAAACACTACATGATCTAAAAACTGGCCAATTACTGACACAAGAGACTGGCAATATCGTGTTTTCTAAGCTAAAACGACCAATATGTGAATGATATCTTGTGAATGGAGATACCAGTCATTTCTTAAAGGTTTCTTAAATGATGATGTATGCCAGTTAGCAGTCTTATTTTCGGGGGATAAAACTTGCTCAAGAAACTGCAAGTGCACTCTAATATTTGACTAGCAAAACTTCAAGATACAAATTTAAATTATAAGCACACCTTATTACTTCACTTAAAGGAGTTTATGTTGAATCAGTTTCCTATATATTTTAAGTAACTTTAATTTTACAGTGTGGGGACTGTAAATGCAAACCCTGATGTTGCCATGACACTATTCAAAAACCAAGGTTTTAAAATGCATAAGCCTCAATGCTAGTTGTCCATCGTCGTGTGGAGCCCGAGTGGTGTTAGCATGTCAAACCGGGTCGACTTAAACCCTCCTAAACAAGGGGATCAACATGTATTTGTCAAGCTGTGCTACCCTCCGCTGCATGCATACACACACACTCCCATTCACCACTATGGTACAGGGGCCGCAGACATTTCCACTAAACCTCGGCGTCCCACCTTCGCCACGGACACACAAAAGTCCCCGGTCTTCTTGTAATTGAGGTTTAAATCCTCTCCTAACATGCCTCCATCCCTCACTCCTCACCAAACACGGATTGCGCCGACACAGGGCCCCCTAATCCTCGCCAGTTTAACCAAGTGAGAAATTAGCTTTTGTTAAGTGGTGATTTGGCCGCTGCTAAACGCCAACAGCCCCATTGTGGAAGAAGAGGGGCCAGTCGTGAGTCCCTAGAAAACTGGTAATCCCATCGTGTCCGTGCAGCCTCTTGCCACCACTTGCCATTGTGCACCGACGATATTAAGTTATTTTTAGCTGAGAGTTTTCTGTCTATTTGTGTCCAAAAAAAGTTTCTGAACCATCAAGCTCAGAAGTGATGGCTTACTGTATGTACCATAACCTATTTTTCTGATATTGTTTGTGTTTTGCAAGCATCAAAAAACTACTCCCCCCACCCCAAACGGATCCCCTTCTACCCCAATCCTTTCCCCTCCCTCTATGCCATCGTCGACTTTACAAATCAAATCTTGTATGCAGAGTTGTCGCGTGAGCCGGCAGTGTCAGGTTGATAGACGACACGACGCAAGGAGCACAAGGAGAGGCTGCGGATTCAGATCCTCAAAGCCGGTGAGAAAGAGCAGGCTGTTCTGGCAGGAGGAGACAAGACAAAGCGCGGCATCATCTCCGAGACGCAGCGGGAGAAATCTGCCACAGAAAATCCTCCTGACTTGGTCTCAGTCCGAGCAAAATTCAGGAGTTAATTCAGAGGAGTGTGTGATGGCAGGGTTTTACGATAGCAGCAAGGGAGGAAGATATTTTCAGGCCATAAAAAGGAGACAGAGAAAGACCAAAGAGCCGCGGCAGAGCTGGAGTTGGCAATGACCGGCGTGCCAAACATTTTTTATGGCCAAACCCTGGCCAGATGACTGTCAAGTTTATTCCCCTGCTGTGGTGGAAAAAAAAGCAAAAACCTGGAAGATGCTGCATAGTTCTGCTGCACATGGAGTTGATGTCTTTATGTTGAAGACTATAAATTTTGCAGTATAATGTGTAGCTAGTTCACCTTTGCACAGATTCACATGTGTCTAAATGGCTGATACATGGGTTTTGGACCTTACAAATATATGTGCACCACATATTTTAAGGTTTCTACAGCAAATCATCTGCCTTTAGCTTGCAGTAAATTGTATTGTTTTGGCAAAGGTTTTAGGCCAGCTTATGCCAAATGCTGACACAACCCTCCCCATTTATGCAGGCTTGCCACCAGATCAAAAAGTATACTATCTTTTGACCCACTGTGGCTTATATTCTCAAAGAATGTGATGGCCTCCTGATCAAATGAGATAATTCAAACAGCACAGAACTTCTGCACGAAGAAGTTTCTGTGCAGGCAAACATTAGGCCGCCTGCAAAGAAACATTTTAAAAGTCTCAAATTATTTTCTAAAAAACGTATTGACTTTCAAAAATTGCCTGAGTAAATGTGTGCATGCAAAATTTTGCCTGCAAACAATACCACATAAACAAATCACTATTGCTTTGGAAGAAATTGCAGTGTAAATAGAGACTTTGCAGAGATAAAAACTAATAAAGGTGTAAACATACTGAAGAACAAGTGTTAGCAGCAGGCACCATTTCTCAGCAAACACACACACAGTGACACAATGCTACGCTGCAGCCTACATATCATACAATGGGACTTAGAAAGAAAGAGTGCGGGGTGCAGCCTTTCCTGGAGGGCCCATGCGTCCTGAAATATCATCACGGCCAAGGCTGGGATGAATGCAGAGGCGAGTATTGCTTTGCATCTGTCTATTGTCACCACCACAAAGCTTTCCCAATCAGCCTCCTTCAACCATTCACCCAAGTCTTTTCACTATAACAGAGTACCTGGCCTGCGCTGGAGCTCCGCACTCAAGTCACACAATTGGATACAAACTACACCTGGCTGTTTATCAGCTGATCTGATCGCCCGCGGTCACAATAGCCCAACACGTTATATGAAAGGGACTGTCCTGTCCACAAAGGTTTATTCAACCGGGAACCTATATTTCAGTGTGAGTAAGTTTCCCCAGAGCGATCTTTACAGCTCTGATGACACTTATACTGAGTATTGTTGACATTACTGTGTAAAGATAAGTCACTGCTGCTTTGACCCCAAGTGTAGATTTAGAAAATAGTGAACTAGTATAGTTCACTATTGGTCTTTGACAGTGAGAGACTTTAAAGGTGCAATAGCTCCACCCTGATTAACTAAATCTGCACTAGATCACTGTCTGCAAAAATAAAGTTCCCTTCTTCAATTTGTGACCTTTCCTCAATGTTTCAAAAAGTCTGATCATATCTTTGGAAAACACAGAAAAACAACTAATCAGCAAAGGCAAAACGTAGCAGTTCCCCACTACTGTGTTCTATGGCTAGAGCCTATCCCTGCAACTTGGACAATAGCCAGTTTGTTTTAGGGCCAAACCTTAGAGACATACTCTGACAAAATGACCAGAAAACTATAATGTGTGATGTTTGTTACATTTGCTGCAAGTAAAAGCAAGACAAAAAAGGTTGCTTGCATATCACATTTCATAGCCCAGGTAAAAATAACATACAGAAGCTGTGGTCTAAAACCAGTGTGAGTGACAGATGATCTAGTTTGAAGCAGATGAGAGCTTCTACTGTTAAAATAGCAAGAATCTAAACAACACAAGGTGAATATTCAGAATAAGCACTTTAAAAACCCTTTCACCGTGGCCGTCTATGATTCATGTCCGTCCTGTTGGAAATGTCTTTGCGTTGGCCGCCGCCCCAGACTCTACATGTTACTAATAGCTGCTGGCTTTAATTCTGTCGCTGTGTTTCGAATGAATCAGAGACCACCAAGAAAAACACATATATTTTCCTTCTCATTTCAACAAGGCTCTCTGTTTCACTATATTTTGTGTGTCAGAGGTGGGTAGTAGTAAGTTACATTTACTTTAGTTACCTTGTGATTAAATTGTACTTTTAGTAGTTTTAATGCACTACAGTTCTTATGTCTGTTTGAGTAATTTAATTTTAAGGTTACAAACATTCCTACTTTAGTACATTTTTGGATACCCCTCTATTTTGGTTTGAAAGGCTTTATGTTTGGGGAAAAAAGTGAGAAAAAAGTGACATGTTTTGTAAAGATGTCATAAAATTTTACTTACTTCTTGGTTATGTTCTATTTTTGTCTGTATCAAATCAGACATTACATTCAAACAGTAATAAATTATTCTTTAAAGACACTTTTTAGTTCTACTTGAGTAATCATTACTTTTTACTTCATTCAAATTATTTGAAACTAACAAATACAACCCAATTTCCAGCTTCTATGCACACCTCTGGAATGCATGCACATGACATATACATTCAAAGCCCTGTGCCATTACCAAAAGTGAAAGGCCAAAAAAATAATAAATAGCGTGAATAAACGTCTGAACTCCAAGGGAACCATAAAGAAAAGTCTAACTGGGTTTAGCAGGAGGTTTGTTAAACCTGATCGTCCCTGTGGGGAATTCAAATGAGCCTGTCCTTGAGGGAAAAGCTTTAAATAAATGGAAGGCTTCTAACATCAACCTTCACTCACTTAGATGCCATTTTCATCAAAGAAAGACTTATTTTGCCAAAGCTATTAAAAGCCAAACAGCAAAAAGAGGGGGACGTCATTCCTCAGTAGCTGCTAAATTGAGTAGCGGTTCTCAAAAGTGGGGCCAGGGACCTACCGAGGATTCACTCATAAACTGTGCCACACCACAAATCATGTCTCAACATAAACAAAATTAGTTTATCTTATAAAATGTCAAAGGCAACAATAATTATCACCCTTCCACCATAATGCACACTTAAATATACTCACTGGCCACTTCATTAGGTAGCTTTAAGTATCTAATAAAATAGCCCTGGTGTGGTCTTCTGCTGCTGGAACACATATTTTTTAAAGGTTCAGAGATGGTGTTGTGCGGATCTTTACTGTCATCAACATTTTCACAACACAACTGCTGCTCACATTTTTTCTCATTTACCCAACATTCTCTAAAATCTAGATTGTCATTTAAAGCACTCTTTTTTAGCTGGTTTGTCTTGAACATCCACAAAGCCAGTAGCTGTCATGATTTCTTTCTGATATTATTGGGTACAAAGCATTTAACATATGTGACTAATAAAGTGGCCAGCGAGTGTATTTGTTGTGTATTTTTCTTAGTGCAGAATGATTATCTTTAAATGCCGAGAATATTATCCAATTTGATCAGACCTGGCAGCGCTTAAGGAGCTGAAAGCAAAATAAAAGTGTGTGCTGTTTGAAATGAAGAACTGAGAGTAAACAATAGATTCACAAATGGCCGCCCGCCAGCATCAGTGTGTGTACATGTGACTGACGCTAGTGTGTGTGTGTTTGTGAGTGCACTGTACGACAAAATTAGGAGGGGATTTCACTGAAAAGCCTCTCCTCTCTCAACAATTAAAGGAGATTTCATAAAAGTTATAGACAGACGTAAAAAAGAAAGACGTCGCCTGAAAAACAATCCGCACCAATCTGCCATTGATTCTGCTTCGATAATGGCATACAAACCATCGCTCCATCTCTGTCTGCCTCCATCATCTCCTCCTCCCTGCCACACAGAGCCCCTACCACCAATCTCATCCCTGATGCCAGGACATCAATTTTCGCGAGTCGCCGAAAATTACCATGCATGAATGCAAAAAAGGCTGATCAGGAGTAATTAACACGGCTTCATATGCAAATTTTATTAATGCAGAACTACAAAGTCATTATGCAAATGAGGGTTTCGTCGAGCCTCTTGACAAATACTCGCAGCTCCAGCCATCTAGCCGCAGCAGCCCCCTGAACACAAGACAAGTCTTCTCCTGCACTTCTGGAAGGGACGCCTGTGTGTTTTAGTCTAGTTAGCGGATTAGCACTGGTTAGCGCCAGTGGCTAGCTCCGAGAGAGTGTGTGCAAAAGCATGGGCTAGTTTTTGTGCATGTGTGTGTAAACTGTGTGATTAGGGAAGTGGCAAATGGCTGTGCAGCAGAGTAATGAACCTGAGATCCAGGGGATGGAGGGGGGCGACGGCTGGGGAGAGGGAAGGGGGGGTAAGATGATATGAATATGCATGATGCTCACTGGCTTTGATGATTAAAGAAAATTTTAATATTTAAATGAGTGCATGCAAAGTGATTAACAGAGAGAGAGCAGAGGGGAAAGCGAGGCGATGAGGCAAAAATTGCAAAAAGGGGGATTTTGAAAACGCTAAGAAGCAACACAAGATGCTGCCTGGGCTCTTTATGCTCTATTAATGGTTAAACTCTGCGCTCGTGCCTGTACAGGTCTTTCACTACCCCCTTCGCCTCCGTCCCGATGGGCCTTCATGTCTTGGCCGAGGTTGCGCTGGGTGTCTGGTTTGTGTCCAGGATGTAGGATTTACAGAGGGGACGGTGGCGGAAGGAGGAGGAGAGACCAGAGAGAAGGGGAAAATAAGGCAATGACTCCACTCTTCTCCCAAATGCAACAGTTTGGAAGTTCAAAAGAGATGGTGGATATGTGCAAACTTTAAAAAGTAAAAATCAGGCACAACAATACACTAGTTTATCCAAATAATAACATGTCATAATATGGGAGACTTGAACAGGAGCCAATCAGATAAGCAGTGTCAGTGTGCATTTATTGAAGCCTACAAAGGACTTCTTTTATTTCAGCTTTTCCTATTTAGGGTCACCACATCTGCCTTCTATTGTACAGAAAAAATCAGTTTGGCATAAGATTTAGGCCAGATGCCCTACCAGATGCAGCTCTTTCCATTTGTCTAGGCTTGGGGCTGGCACAAGCAAGATGTACACTGGTTTGTTGTGAACCAATTAATGACAGTGACTGGATTGTAAAATTAGCATAACTTGGATACAAAGTAAATGGTAAGTACATACAGTTATGGGATCTTAAGTACTGTAAAATGCAAACACTATTTTCATTCATAAGAAGAGCCTAATAATAACCCTAATAACTATAGCATTAAGTAAGTACTACTTTTTTAAGACTTCCCATAGCCCGACTAAAGAGCTTCTCAGTCAGTGTGTTTGTGCTTTGTCTACATGCTTTCAGAACTATTAAAAATGCATCAGGACAGTAGAGTGTATGTGTGTGTGAACATACAAACACACACAAAGTGAAAGTAGCCAAAAGCACACAACACAGGATACTGGGGGCGAGCGAGGCAGACACAGACAGGGGGAAGAACGGGAGAGAGAAAGCGGGGTATAGCAATACAAACCGGAGTAATTACCACTTCAAAAAAGGACCGGGCGCTCCATCCGAGAGGCCTCCCAGCTTTATTGAAACAACGCAAAAAAACAAGAGCAGCGGGCGCGGTAATGCCTCTAAAGTACAGGCTGTTACATCAAACACACAGACATATACAAACACACACACAGACACACAATGCCGAACCTCTTTGTTAAGTCTTTGTGCAATTTCATTTGGAAGATAAATAAGCATATGGTAAATATTTTAGGGACACACCACTGTGCTCAGTCATTATTTATTGAAGACGTGTGTGTCCAAGTGAATAATGTTTGCATAAGACTCCAAACATGCTCTAAGAAATGGTCTTGTGTGTGTTGTTTGCTGCTTTGTTTAGCCCTATAAGAAATCATTTATATTAATACCATTGCGCATTTGATAATTACCCTTTGTGACGGCCCCCCTATGTGCATATAGTAACACCTTTGCCTTGTACTTTGTCTGAGGTGACCTGGACTGATGGGAGACACCTGGGCCCGGTGCGTCCCGTGGTCTATAAAGCCGCCCCTTTTCCCCCTGGCTTCCTCCTCCTCGCCCGCTCCTGACTCACCCGTTCATCCCGGCGCACTTTTGTTACTTTTGTTATTGCATTTTCAACACTGCACATCACTCCACAATATCTCATTGGCAACCATCACCCGCACCTTCATTCATACATCCACACACTGACATCAAACACATACAATTGTTATTCTTTTTGCTCAATAAAAGAGCTAAACTTATACCGTGTCTTCCCATTGTTCTTTTGTTGCGGCTAATTAGAGCCAAGGTCGTAACACCCTTAAGTAGTCTAGACCAGTGGTTCTCATATTTTATTTCATAGGAGCAATATTTCACTAGACTAGAAAAAAATCAGACCCAAATTTTGAATTCAAAATTCAGCTCTATTTGGTCATTTACAGTATCGCAATTCTTATGCTTTGACAATCACAAAATTTTTACATAATTATTAAAGGGATTTCTTCTGAGCCTAATAAAATCTTTAAGGTCATGAAGAGTCTGAGAACCACTTGTCTTGACTTCTTCCTCTGTGGGCTCATAGTGGAAGTAAGTGAGGGTGAAATCATGCAAGAGTAAACTGCAGCAAACAGATAAAGATTATATGTGGGTTAAAAAAAAATGAAAGTGTGAAAGCAGAGGTAGTGGCAGTCTGCTGGCACACACACCGCCCGTCAAACACTCTGCCAGATTAAAAAGGTGTCATCGCGTTTAAGTCAAAACTACTCCAGCCTGTTCTTCATGTGTGTGTGTGTGTGTATGTGTGTATGTGTGTGTGTGCCTCCTCTCCAACTGGACTTAGCTAAGTGTCTGAATTAAAGCTCACTTGACAAGGCTTTAAGGGCTGCAGCGGTGTCAGGTGGAGTTAAACACTCCTCTCTGATAAGTTTAGTGTAGGAGAGAAACAGAGGTAATCCACAGATGCACAAGTCCACTTTTACAAGACTTTGGAGCTCATATGACTGACATCTGGAGTCTGTCTGTCTGTCCTATACTTAGTCTGGTTCATCATATAGGTAAATTAAACATACTGTATATATAGTAGCTACATCCTATATTCGTGAAGTTCAACATAAAGTTAAATCATTTGAACAATAAGATACCTTGAAGATTAACTTATATGGATCTTTTAAAGGGGTCAGGATTCAAGTGATTGGCATAGTAACTCTACAACATTGCTCAACTCAAAACCAACCAAGACAATGATGAAGCACTATTTGATGCATACAGCCTACATCTTATATTCAATAATAAATTGGTTAAACCAGTTATTAACTTGTGTCTTCAGTGACACAACTTATCACAGGGGAAAATATATAGAAAACAACATATGCTGGATATAGACATTCTGAACTTATATTTGATTGTTTTGACAATGAACAATTCCTTATTACCTATACACCACTCCAAATTTCTACCCTTACTTTTCTTCTAATATACCCCACTAATTACCCTCTGCATGCTAATATGAATACATTTGTTTAATTAAAAAACACTATTTAAAGGGGCTAGTCCCTCATTTATATCCTGCATGTTTAATCACAAGCTCAGCACCAGACGTAACAGCTGCTTCATACATCATACTGCAACAACTCCGCTCTTTATTTCAACTCTGAATATTCATTTACGACCAAGATTAAATGAACTATTGATAGAGGGATGCTGGGATAGACTGAGGTGTAGAAGAAAACATTTTTTTCCAGATATGGATTGGTGAGATGAAAGTGTTTTTGGGGAGGCTGTGGGAGGGAGTGTGTGTGTTCATGTCGTAAGATGGTGCTTTTAGATAGTCTTCATGTTGTGTTTCCTCCTCAGGTGGTTTCAGCGCTCACAGTGGCCCACAGATGACACTGATAACTATCATTAACGTTTACTGGAAGAGATTAGCATAGTGCTGTTAAAACAAGGTGGTTTCATAAGCACAAATTTAGCATGAATATTCGGTGCAATTTACACTTAATGTGGATCATATTGGACCAAATATAGAGTCCAATTTACAATATCTCTCTTGCACCACACACAGCAGGATAGCTATTGGCATAAAAATGTGCATGTTTTATCATTTCAATCATTATCTTTATTGTATATCTAGTATTTTCATTTTGCAGTAGTCGTCACTTTGACTATTTTTATTAACTCCAGCTTATCTTTTATGTATTTATTTTCATTTCTCAGTTGCACAGTTTACTGTCTACTTTGTGTAAGCACCAAGGGTCTAAACGTTTTAATTCTACATATGTGGAAGAATAGACAGTAAAGTAAAGGACTTATTGTACAATGATCATGCACAAAGGCTATTTGTGTAAATATGATTATCCTTCAAAACTATACATTGCGATATAGACACCAAAACTAAAATATATACTCTTTTTTCTTGAACCTCAAGAAAAAAACAGTTGCACTTTTATAACAAGACTCCCTTTTTCTAATTTAGAGGTAAGAGAACTTGACCTGATGCAATTGTGCGTGTGTGTGTATGTGTTGTATTCCACACAGATTTGTACTTGCAAGTGAAAATGCTCAAGAATAAAAGGTATAGTTTGACCTGCTGCGAGCCAATTACCAAGCACCATGGTCACTCCGTGAACTGAGCTGACACTCAGACTTCTCCCTCGCCCTCTCTCACTTCTCCTTCACTAACCTTATGTTTCTTGATCGTCCCTTTACCCCCCTTTCATCAGGTAATGAAAGGTGTAAAAAAAATAGTGCAGAAAAAAATGAAAAGGTGTTACTTATAAAGAAAAATGAATCACTTGCCAAGTTTCAAACCTATGGTGATTGTGAATAGTGGTGAGTGTGTTTTTCGGAAATTAATCGAGCCATCTTATGGCTTTTTTTCAATCTTCAGGTTTTATCATTTAAAATTTCCTTTTGTGAGGCTTCTATCTGCTGAAATAGCAAGATTAGGCGCATGTCACTTTAAGGTCTTCTTTCAACCTGCTGGCCACACCTACTTCACTACTATGGTTAATGGAAACAGTAGAAGTAAGATGATTACTTTCTTCACCTATAGGTAAAAATGTAAAATCAAATGTTTTCAGCACTTGAGAGTGTCAATACCTCAGCATACAACGTACTCAATATTGTGTGAATGAAACAAAATGCAACTACGGGAAAGCTCAATACAGTTAAATAAGCATAATACAGACCCTTTAAACACAATTAATAAACCTCCTCTTCCCATGTTAATAAGGTGCTAGTTGGTCATATTTCATGTGAATGTTGTAAAATACCATGGGGTAATTCTGAAACATAAAATGTTATTGCCGCAATATAGTTTACAGTTGCCATAGTGCACGTCCAATTGAGTCGCTAATATGTTTTCGCTTTTAATGTGAAAATTATTACGCGTTCTGTTATGAAGAAATATTGTGCAATTACAATTTCAAGCGCCCCAATGCTGCCCATGTGAAGTTTATTTCGCAGGAGGGTTACAGTTAGATATATTGCAGCCATTTAAACACGGCAAGAAAAAATCTACCTGCAAACATAAATATGAACAATACCAGACTAATAACAATGCAGCCAATGCCAATCAATTAGTGCTCATGCCTGGTTGCTGTTGTGTGCTCTGTGGGACTGTATTAGAGCTATTTGCTTATTAATACTGCCAAGGGGTGACCAATAAAAAGGTTATATACAATATTCTTGGCTTAGACTTGGTTTGGTCTGCAATCTTTGTTCACACCTATCTTTTGTACATTACTGATTGTTCACAACTGAGACCTGGTTTAGACCTAATTTAGCTTTGATACTATTCACAAAAAAGTGGGATATTTGACTTTTGGAAAAATGATGGTAAGAAAAGAATGGTATTTATCTAGAATCAACTAATAGTAATTTATAGGTCAAATTTAATTTTAGTAACATGTAAGTGAAATATCCTTAACATTTTGTGATTA
>JAVQKG010387581.1:0-10222 GCA_036025885.1 Hypseleotris bucephala | reverse complement strand
TGATAGAGGGATCCACTCCCAGGACTGACAGGCTATAGATGTGATAGAGGGATCCACTCCCAGGACAGGCTATAGAAGTGATAGAGGGATCCACTTCCAGTACAGACTATAGATGTGATAGAGGGATCCACTCCCAGTACAGGCTATAGATGTGATAGAGGGATCCACTCCCAGGACAGACAGGCTATAGATGTGACAGAGGGCTCCACTCCCAGGACAGGCTATAGATGTGATAGAGGGATCCACTCCCAGGACAGGCTATAGATGTGATAAAGGGATCCACACCCAGGACAGGCTATAGATGTGACAGAGGGATCGACTCCCAGGACAGACAGGCTATAGATGTGATAGAGGGATCCACTCCCAGGACAGGCTACAGATGTGATAGAGGGATCCCCTTCCAGATAGACTAACCTCTTTGTGCTGTTGTGTTGATGCTGTGTTGTGTATATGTAGTGTGTAGCACAGCCCTGTTCAATGAGTGACACTGCATATACACACACATACACACCCCCATACACACCCCCATACACACTCCCATACACACACAACCATACAAAACCATACACAAACATATTCACATTTCATGCAGTTTTGTACCAAGAAGCAATAACGCCAAAACCCTAAAAGACAGCTGTGGTTTTGCTCAGTCAGTAGAGCGCATGGCCCATATTCAGAGTCTATAGTGCTTTCCTCAGCATCTGTTTGTCAAATGTGACTCCCCACTCTTCTCCCTGGTTACTACTGCGGTACTTGCACTCAGTTAGCTTTGTCTTATGTACACTAAAACATACTCTGTATAAACACACATGTGTACATACACACACACAAGCATACATACACAATAATCCACACACACAAACATACACAAGCATTCATTGTAGAAGTACAGTACCTAAATCACTTTCAACTCATTTACTTTTGAACAAATGCACATACAGTCTGTAACAATTTGTGACTGTGCACATCTCCTGTCATGTGACTTTCCACCACTAGATGGAGTCAGGAGCTGCTTTAGCGTTAGCCCCCGGCCAGCGCTAGCAGCAGCTCTGTGTGACATGGAGTCAGTGAGACAAAGGGGACTGCAGTAAGGGCTGGAGCTGTCATGGTGAATTCTGAATGTGTGCGGCTGGTGACAGGAATAATATTCACAATAACTGCAGACGTGAACTGAAAAGCCTTAGCACGCTGAGCTAACATTGTAGACTACATGTGAGAGCCTAAGTCCTCTTCAAACTTCCATATGTGCCCTGCTCCATGGGAAACGTGGTCGTGCCAGCATACAAATACACTTAGCGGATCGTGATTAATTATGAATGAAAACATTTTCCGAGGATTAATATTGCAGCAAAGTGCTGCGTTAATTAGACGTGAGTGGGCCGAGCGCATTTGGATAGAAACAGCAGAAGTCGGCCATGTTAGTGTCCTCTCCACAATCCACACACGTCACGCGTCTACTCTAATCTGCATTCATTCACTCATATTCTATTTATATTCATTTACCCAACACCTGACAATTCAGTTAAAGCTCCTTTATTCTGCAAAAATTATTCTGTTCTTTTCTGATCTTTAACCATGTTCTAATGTTTCAAACACATTCACAAAGATGTTTCATTCAGACATGTTTGAGTCCTCTCCAAGAACTGAAAACAGATTCAACTATTAGTGATGTCATAAATAGGTGCAAACCACTCCTCTCTAGGATGTGCTCCTGTCTGCTCCTGCACTGTCCACAAAACCATCCAGAGAAGCATTGTTGTTTGTAGAAGATGTGTGTTTATCTGTGAGGGTGTCCACCATCTGGATCCTTCACTTTAATGAGTCAGTCATCTGAGGCTGAATTAAATTCTCATGGACATTTAACCCTGTTGCAGCAAAAGTGGTGTACAGTCCCACAGAAGATTCTATTTATTTTAAGAGTGCATATAGGGGGGCTGTGGTTTAGCTCAGTAGGTAGAGCGTGCGGCCCATATAAAAGCCATCAGAGCCTGCCCCGGCGTTGTGAGTTCGAATCTGGAGCACGACAATTTGACGGATGTCACTGACCACTCTTCTCCCTGATTTCCTGTCAATCTACAGTTCTGTCAAATAAAGCCAAAAAAATAATAATTTTGTGTGTCTGATGCCAAAAAAACATACACACACTCACACATACACACATACACACACACTGACCGTCACTGGTGTTGGAGTGTAGTCTCGCACACAGCCCCTCCGTGTCTCCGTAACTGTCCTGAATCTTCTGTAGTGCCTCATGTCCTCGTAGCTCCATTAGCTCCCTTAGCTCCTTCACCGTGACCCCAAAGTCCGCTCCCGCATGACCCCCGTCCGCCCGGCCTCCTCCGGGTCGCGACCCTTTGGGATAGAACTCGACCGCGCTGTTGGCCATCTCTCCCATGGTGGCGGTCGTGGACATGAAGGCTTCTCCTGATTGGTCCTTCGTCAGCTGGGTTAGTTCCCCTGGGTTTGGGTCATGTGACCGAGCTCGTCTACATTAAATTTATGATTTTGATTCTGTGATATTTGTCCTGGGGTCTTTGAACTGGCTTATTTCCCCATGTCGCACACACAGGCGGGCGATGTGTGTGTGTGGGTCCAGGGTGCTGCTCCGTGATTGGTGGTTTGAGTATCCGCTGTTCCCTCGATTGGATCCCCCTCCCTCTGGACTCACAGCCAGTCCATGGGCGAACGACAGACAGACAGACTGATGGGGAGAGAGAGAGGGTGAGTATACAATAAAACTACTCACGTTAGATAGAAAATAGTTACTTCTCATAATGTTTTTAAAAGTAAAAAGTAGACAACCAAATATTTACTAAGAGTAATAAAGTACTGGGTGAAAAAACGACTCAAGTACAGGTTTGAATGTTTTCAAACATTAAACACATTAAATACAGAGTAAGTAAGAGTAAAAATACCTTTAGAAGTAGCATTTATACAAAAAGTTACTTGAGTAAAAGTAACTAAGTAAAAGTAAGTAAGTACCTGCGCAGGGGGATGACAGACAGAGAGGCGGGAGCGAGGTAAACCGTTCACAGGAAGTGGATACCGTTCCCAGGAAGTGGATCCAGCTCACAGGAAGTGGATCCCGTTCACAGAAAGTGAATCCCGTTCACAGGAAGTGGATCCCGTTCACAGGAAGTGGATCTCGTTCACAGGAAGTGGATCCCGTACACAGGGAGTGGATCTCGTTCACAGGAAGTTACTGCTGCACTGGGGCCTGTGGAGACAACCAGAGACAAGACAGTTAGGATCTAGTCCATCACAAACAACCACACACACAATCACACACACACAATCACACACACACAACTACCACACACTCAGACACACACACAATCACTACAGCGAGTCTTGGGAAGGCAGTGGTGTAGTAGAGAGTTGCCGGTTCAAATCCCCGCCCAAGCACATACCAATGATGCATGAGATTGGTGCATCTCTAGCAAACACTGTTGTCCGTTCTTAACTTACTCTTATGAGCTGTGTTTGTTGAATTGTATTTGTAAAAAAAAATCTTTAGTGGTACCAACCAGGCATTAAATGATGATTCAGGATGGTCTAGTATTTTTTATCACGACTGTAAATGTAAGTTATTATTTTTATGATGATATTTTTTTATGAGGCGTGAGGAGCAGCATTTCAGACATGCTTAAAGAACATGATCATTCTCCACCAGTGATTCTGAAGGTCAGGTCAGGACTGTCCCAGATTCACTTTAACAAGAGAACATACACTCACAGGCGTGGGACCATAGTACATAATGTCTCACCAACTCTTCAGCCTGTCTCACACACACTTTTACTGACATACACGCTACATCAAATCGTATACATCAAATCATCAAATCACACCATCAAATCATATACATGAACTCTTCAGCCTGTCTCACACCCACAACTACTGACATACACTCCACATCAGTGGTTCCCACCCTTTTTACATTGAACACCCCCTGACTTGTACCAGAGACATGTTGGGTCCCCCCCAGCCCAAAACCTTGGCCTATATAAACATGAATAAAATAATCTCTTACAAACATTTAAGTTTCAAATGAGCTACAGTTGCATTGTGTTTTTGGTCATATATTTGATTTCTAATTGGCTGTGTGGAGTTTTTAGAACTTTTTTTATGCTCTACATCAAATCACACCATCAAATCACACCATCAAATCAGTCAAAATGATATAATGTATATGGTCCCTCCTCTGTCCATGTCCTGTTTGAGTCTGACTCACCCTCTCTGCAGCTCTGTACACAGTATAACACAGCCCATGTAGCGTATATACGTCACAGTCTGTTCGTCCGTGTGTTTCCTTTAGGTCTCCTCAGAGATGAGTTAATCAGCATCTAATGTAATCTGATGTGTCAACAGTTCCAGAAGTAGTCTTTAAAGAAATACACCACCGTTTTTCCATATTCAACTATGTTCTTCACTCACTTTAGACGAGTGGATACATACCTGTGTGATCGTGATGCGTGCGGTCAATTCTTGTGACAAGAGGTTTTAATGTGTTAGCAATTAGCTTCTCCGTGTATTCCTATGAGGCCAACTACAACTACAAGTTAGAAGCAACCAAGCTCTTCCACGTTTTCCCTATTTAAATATGGGTACATGACACAACCCACGACCTAAGTATGTTTACGCAAAATGAAACATGGTGATTTTCTAAACAGAAAAAAGAAAGGACTATACGGCGTCGGCGCAGTGATGTCTTTTCTCTGCTATGTATCCACTTGTCTAAAGTGAGAGAAGAACATAGTTGAATGTGGAGAAACGGTGATGTGTGTATTATAAGGGCCCTGGTTGTATTAGTAGAGTTTGTCATCACAGGTTGCATACACATACATTCACGCAGACACACACACACAAAAACACACATACACATACAGTGTACACACATACAAAAACACACACACATACAGTGTACACACACACACACATACACGGTACATACACACACACATACACACACAATGCACATACAGTGAGCACACGCATACTGGGTAGGCCTACATACACACACATACATACATGCTACATACACACACACATCGACCTTTGCTGGTCACCTTCAGCAGTCTGTCCTTGTTGTAAACCCACTCTAAAGCTGCTGTTTCTGGATGAACAGGTCTAAACGGTGCGCCACTGTCCCTCTGTCACTGACAAGGTTACGGGACACACACACACACACACTACACGCACACACTACACACACACTCGGATCACCGACACCACAGCCCCGCGCCACAACACCCGAAACAAACAACGCAACAATCTCGGAGCACCTCCTCCGAGCACCGGGGGAGGCCGAGGAGGAGAGCCGGAGAACAGCGCATGCTGCTGGGGGAACATGTAGGACTACAGCGCTCCCGGCCACACTGATGGAGGAGGGATGGAGGCTGCCTGTCATCGGCTCTGCTCACGCGCACACACACACACACACACACGCTCTCTCTCTCACACACTTTCTCACACACACACTCTCTCTCTCACACACACACACACATTCTCTCTCTCTCACACACACACACACACAAACACACACACTGACGCGTACAGAGGCTAATGTCAGAGCGTGTTTGAGGGTATGTTGAGGGTATGATGTCCTCCTGTAAAAGACTGTAGGCTCCAGGCTCTGGGCTCTGAGGCTGTGTGAGGATGTATAATGCTGTGAGGATGTGAGGCTATGAGGCTGATATTGAGCCCGGGGCCTGTGCTCTCAGATGCGGAGGCCCTCTGGATCCTGGACGTCCGGTACGGTACATCCGGGCACCACACACACCGAGCATCTTTTCTCCTCAAACGGCGCTCGTGCGCCTGGGGTAAATAACAATCACGCACGCACGCACGCGGGCACGCACGCACTCACCGACTCACCGTGCAGGCCGAGCTCAAGGACATCCGCATCAGCGCGCGGGCGGCGAGGCAAAATCCCGGTAATCTGCGCGTGCGTGGAGCGGACGATGTCCCAGACCGGAGACCGGAGCAGAGGACACGGGGAGACCGGGCTGCGGCAGTCCTCCTAGGGCAACGCTGACACACGACGCGGCTTGGCGGTCACCTCTGCCGCGGTAAGGAGAGAGAGGCGGAGAGAGAGAGAGGATGCGCCGGTGCAGGCGGCGGGAGGGGCGGCTGGCCGGAGGAGGCTAACTGCGGAGGATACCGGGAGAACCGGGAGAACCGGAGCACACAAGAGAAAAGAAATGGCGCGCAAAGGGGAGCTCGTGCGACATCTTTGAGGAGGAGGCTCGAGCCGCTCACAGCCCGCGCGCACAGGAGCTCGGTCTCAACATCCGCGAGACCCACCGAGCTGTGCGTCACCCCCACCGCCCCCACGACGTCATGACGACACACCGGACGCTCTCGGTGGACTGGATCAGTCTCCTCCAAAAAGCATCAATAACGTTCACCGGGCGAAAGTAGCGCTACACACCACTACTACACACCGATACACCAAATCAAACCAAATCACACCAGAACACACCAAATCACTGAGAGGTCTGCGGAGGGATATGTCCAGTCTCATACAGGCCTAAAGTCAGAACACTGGAGTGGATCAGTCAGAGGAGAAACACTAAGACATAGTTTCAGATGGTGCCTGTTTTTAATAGTAACAAACGGAGGTCAGATTCCTCTTGGTTAAAGAACTGGGTTTGGCCTGATACAGACTTCACTTTTACACCAGCAGCAAACAGGCCTAGTTCTACAGTATTACATAAGCCTACTACAGAAACATAGGCCTACTACTGAGACATAGACCTACTACTGAGACATGGGCCTACTACTGAGACATGGGCCTACTTCTGAGACATGGGCCTACTACTGAGACATGGGCCTACTACTGAGACATAGGCCTACTACTGAGACATACTGAGACATGGGCCGGCTACTACTGAGACATAGGCCTACTTCTGAAACATAGGCCTACTACTGAGACATAGGTCTACTACTGAGACATGGGCCTACTACAGAAACATAGACCTACTACTGAAACATAGGCCTACTACCTAGACATGGGCCTACTACTGAGACATAGGCCTACTACAGAAACATAGGCCTACTACAGAAACATAGGCCTACTACTGAGACATAGGCCTACTACAGAAACATAGACCTACTACTGAAACATAGGCCTACTGCAGAAACATAGGCCTACTACAGAAACATGGGCCTACTACTGAGACATGGGCCTAGTAGAGAGAGCCTAAACCGTATCATGCAGAGTGATCATGTTTGTGAGTGAGTGAGTGCAGTAAAGGTGATGTAGGTTTAATAAATCATAAAAACATGAATGAGTGACTTTAGAACATCTCCTGGACATGTGTTATTTGTGTGTGTTATTTGTATGATTGTGTGTGTTGAATGTTGACCACTCTCTCTCGTCTGTGACCAAATAAAGAGGAGCCTAAGGCGCTGTCCGTGGTGCTGAAAGGAGCACACTGAAGAACAAAGAGTATGTTGATTTAAAACCAACACACACACACATACACACACATACACACACACACACACACACAGATGATACACACACATATGCAGTAAGGCCACACTGGACTGTGTCAGAGTTAGTTCTGGAGCGTGAGGAGAAACAGGAGAAATGTATTTACACATGAATCACATCAACTTAATACATCCTCTATACACACACATACTGTATATACACACATATCCAAATATATATACACACACACACCTCTGCTGTACTCTACACACACAGACAGAGTCAACACACACTCATGCACACACACACACACAAACACACATGCCTTTTAATAAAACCCTTTGTTGCCAAATATATCTGCTCTTTTATCTTCATTTCTGAAACATTTAAAACATTCCTCTTGTTTGTGTCCGCTGTTACTTCCTCAGTGGAACATCTTCATATTGTCTAATATTCTCACATTATTAATATAAAGATACAGTTCTGTTATAGAGAAGTCTTCAGAGCAGGTCAACAGAGGACCAGAAGAAACATGCAGTGAGTACTTCAGCACTAAGTCTTCAGAGCAGGTCAACAGAGGACCAGGAGAAACATGTAGTGAGTAGTTCAGATGTTTCAGCACTACGGAGAGAGACATGGAGGAGGAGTGAACGTGGTTATAGCAGAGAGTAACTGTCAAATTCAGTTCAATTCTGGTCAAAACGAGAAACATGAATGAATAAAGGTGGAAGGAGACGGTCAGTTTCAGTTGCTTCTCTTTTCATTTGCTGGGCATGTGGTATAGTTTAATCGCTGAGATATCTCTCCTCCTCCTCTCTCCTCCTCTCTCCTTCTTTCCTCCTCCTCCTCTCCTCCTCCTCCTCCTCTCCTCCTCTCACATGGTTTAATCTCTGTAACATATGTTTTGATTAGATAATTGATAATTAGAGATTACAATAAAATAAAGATCACAATCATGTAAGTCAGCATTAAATCATAACTGCTTGGTATGAAATAATTATAAATAGGGCTTTAACATAATCAAAATAATCTTAGGTTTTATCGACACATGATTGGAAGAACATACATAAAAGCAAACTTACAGGACTTTTGCACATGGCCTTTCTGTGGCAGCAAAATGGGGCTTTTATCTATTTTCTGATTGGGTTCAGGGACAAGTGTTAAGTGTTCTGACAGTAACAATGTGAGTGACAAATACTAACTCTAGCTCTTATTATATTAAATGATCGGAAAATGCTAAGCGATCCACATTAAAAACCCCAAAGGACCACATGGGGCCCCGGAGCCACAGTTTGCCCACCCCTCTTACAACAGAAAAGATATTGCTCTGTTCTGACTGTGTTCAACAGAGAGCAGTTTCATTCAGACATGTTTGAGGAATTCATTATGTTAGATATAGTCCACTTCAAGAACAAATTCAACTATTAGTGATGTCCTAAATTGGGACAAATCACTCTGCACTGTCAACAAACACGCCCAGAGAAGCTTTGTTGCCACCACTTAACAACACCTCACTGGAGAAGATGTGTGTTTGTCTGTGAGGGTGTCAAGGCTTTGTTTATATCCCAGAAGAAGGAAGAAGTGGTTGGAGTTTATTTTTTTAGAAACCCCTGAAAACCGGCACAAATGGTTTGTTCCAGTCTTAAAGAGACAGGAGTCTGATCAGAGTGTTATTGAGTCCAAGTGGGAGCTCCACAAAACAGCTTGTATTAGATAAATATTGTGTGTTTGTAAAATGGAGACCTACATGGATCTGAAATAGACTGTGTAAAGCAGAATAACTTTAATTTAAATTGTTTACATTGTTTGAGACCACTGCTGGTACTTGGACCTGGTTGTGTCCTGTTTAGTCCTGGTTTAGTGCACTTCTTCAGACCTAGTTTAGTCCTTGTGTAGGCCTGGTTTAGACATGTTAATGTTTATCGCTAGTTTGGACATAGACCTGGTTGGACCTGGTTTAGTCTTGGTTTAGATGTGGGTTAGTCCTCAGTGGTACTTGGTGTAAAGAGTTTGAGAACCACTGCTGTAGATGTTAGTTCCAAATATACACCAAACAGAAGCAGACAGAACCTAACTTAAAGAGATGAAAAAAATTAGAATTCTTTTGTTTTTTGTTAGTTTTTTTTTTGCATATTGAGTTTGAGAACCAGTGTTTTAGGTGATGTTGTCTAGTTTCAGCATTAAACCCTCCCCTTGTCTCTCTTGTATGTCTGTTGTTTTGATGGGGGCAGACTTCTCACTGATATAATGGACCCATGTTTCCACTCACTCCTGGCCCCGCCCCTCATAAGTGCACACACTGAACTCAATCTAATCTATCGACTGCATTAGACCTGGTTTAGGAGTGCGGCTTTAAGGCGCTTCAATGATGAGGGTAGAACCATCAACCTCTCACACAGGGTTATATGGTCACACTTTATTTGACATTATCCCTTAACTACATTGTAATTACCTCACTAAAGGTGTAGTGTGTAACTTTTCTAAAATGAAAAAAAAGGTTTAGAAATGCTTTATCTGACCCTGTTCTATGATATAAAGTAGGTAATCTGTCATATTTATTATTTTACTTTAGTCCCTCCCCTGGCTTCTACAACAACATCAATTTACAGTTGCTGGGATACTACTTTGACCAGTCATATTTGAGTTTCAATTTAGCCCCTCCCCTGGCCTCAACTGATTACAGACACCCTATTTTACATCATATAACTGGGACAGATAGTCAGTTTTTCCATTTAAAATTTGAACTATTTTTATTTTAGGATAGTTACAGACTACACCTTT
>JAVQKG010387570.1:0-10289 GCA_036025885.1 Hypseleotris bucephala | reverse complement strand
GAAATAATGTTTTATAAAAGATGGCTGAGGGGTTGTCTTCAAAGGACATAATTCTGGGTACAATAAGAATTACATATGCTTACAGTGCTGTATTAAAGACCTTACTAATTAGCATGATTAGCTTAGCTTTAACCTGAGGACTCACAACATCCAAGGTCACCATATTAAGCCAGAAACTATAGATTTTACTACAAGTTTTAATGTCACTCATTCCTGACTTCAGACTTACTGAAACCTATCCCACCAGTAGAGTCCCCAGTTCTTCTAATGCATGTCTTTGCAGAGAGTCTGTAGTAAGTCTGTAGTAACACTTTGTCAGACCATTAATAGGATAACTTTAGGTTTCAAATGTTAACTTAAAACTTTAATCAACTTTAATTGACCTTCTATTAGTTCCAGTCCCCAAGTTGAGAATCCCTGCTACACTTCCTACTAAGTTTCTTAAAACCACTCTAGTGTTTTACAACTTGCCACGTCAACCCAGCAGGCCTTCTCTTACTGCGCAGTAATTCAAAAATGATCGGTGTCTCATGTCAAAATATTAGTTGCTTCAGGCCTTGAAGTACTCTTGTGTATTGTGGTTTGTTTTATCGCGCTCCCCCAGAGTATTTTCAATTGCATTTCATTTTTCCCCTTTTTTGCAGAACCTGCGAGGGGCAGAATATCAAGTATCGGACCTGCAGTAATGTGGTAAGTTCAGCACGCTCATCTTTATGTAGCGGGCTCCAATACATCCCCTGAGCAGTTAACTTTTTTGGAATAGACTCAAGCGTCAAGCTGAGAGAGAAAACCTGAAATGATGAAATAAAAAGCAACATTATGTGGTCCTTGGACCTTGAAATTATGTTTCAAAAATCATTTTAGTGATTGATGCACTTTTAACTGGATGAAATGTTCCTCTCCCAATCCCTGAGCACAATGTAAGTTACACTAAAGTAAATCTAACAAAGTAGCTAACATATTTGGCTGTGGTGGTGTATAAATGGCTAAATTTTTAAGTGAATTAAATGCTAACAATGGACAAAATGCAAAAAAAATAAAATAAATTGTCATTACTGTAGTCAGTTAAAAAAAAACTAAAACTAAGCTTTAGGATGTTACAGACTATATTTAATATTACTTAGTTTTATGTTAAGGGATCATTGTTTTATAATTTAAAATTCTTAAATCAATATTATTTCTGTTAAGGACTGCCCTCCGGAGACCGGTGATTTCCGGGCACAGCAGTGCTCGGCTCACGCGGACGTCCGGTACCAAGGACAGTTCCATGAGTGGCTTCCTGTTTACAACGACCCGGAGAACCCCTGCGCCCTCAAGTGCAAATCAAAGGCATCGGGACATATAGTGGAGCTAGCACCGAAAGTATTGGACGGGACACGCTGTTATACTGAGTCACTGGATATGTGCATCAGTGGAGTCTGTCAGGTATTGTCAATTATTCAATCAGTCTATCCCAGCAACTGTAGGCCTTAGAGAAGTCTTTTTCTAAACCTATATCCTGGTCTGTTTTTTTATATTTCAATTACAACAGTCATTGTTCCCCTTTTACTTTGGGCCTTGGGCAGGGTACAGTCTCGACAAAATCTAGTTAGTACCAAGACTGATACAGAGAGGCCATGGTAACATGGTGAGGACATGTAGACTCCACTATTTCAAATCATAATAAGATGGCCTTTTTTTGGAAGATTGAACCCCCATACAATCTCCCTTGCTGAGAGCTAACCACCCAGCCACTGTGCTCCTGTACAGTTTACCATCTGCTTTAAGCATGAATAAACAATGAGAATATTGGATTTTTGACTGACATTCGCAGGAAATATTTACTCGCATGAATCGAGTTACATCCCAAGGCATCGTGTAATTACAATCTTTGTCTGTTTTCTTACCATATACTTTGAATGACTGCGGTTTTTAGTTTTTGTCTTACCAACACAAAAGTCCATCAATCAGATACGGACCAGGGCTAGTAATGCTCAAATAGAGAACATTTTTGTAAAAGCCTAAATAGTGCTTAGAGTCATGGAAATGCAAATTTAAGATTGGTTTTAGAACAATGGGGGGTTGTCAAGTAGCAAAATAAACAGTTTTTCATTCAGCATTTACAATAAATAAATACACAGTGAAATCTTCCAATGCGGATGTGCTTTGTCTTGTCAGATTGTAGGTTGTGATCATGAATTAGGAAGCACAGCGAAAGAGGACAACTGCGGAGTATGTAATGGAGATGGATCGTCTTGTAGGCTTGTTCGAGGGCACTACAAATCCCAGCATGCATCAGGAAAAAGTACAGAAAAAACATTAAAGTTATTCTTGTAGATGTTTTATGCACTGTGTAATTAATTGTGTGTTTTTATTTTTTGCCAAAGCTGAAGACACAGTGGTCTCCATCCCCTTTAAGAGTCGTCATGTCCGGCTGGTTCTGAAAGGCCCGGATCACTTGTGTAAGTCCTGGTAGGTCCAGGGTGCACTTCCATCACAATGAGATAATAATAAGATATACTCTAGTTTTATTACTTTACTTTAATTTGATTTACAGTTCTGAGCAAATGTAATATATTTAGTTTTTCTTACTGTTAGTGTTCATTAGTGTTAAAAAACATCTAAATCCAGTCATGTGATCACACTTTGCCTTCTAAAGTCCACTTGTAAACATTTTTAAAGGACAGGTTCCCACAATTTCATTAGTCATTGTAGGCTGCTCACATCTTTCATTCCAATTCCAGACAGATTGAGTCACATTGAGATCAGGTTCGTTAGGTAAACCAAGTGAAACTGATTTTGTTTTTGCTCACTTTGCATTGCTACTTTACTGCACTGCCTAAACATTTTCACAGTACTGTACTTCAACCCATTAAGTAATTTCATCATACCATTAGTAAATGCAGCAACAGCACACAATATTTTCCCTAAGGCCCATATAGAAAATGCAATATCATTCCTAGAAAAACTTATGTCAAACAAACCAATTGCCTCATGTTTCCCAAATGATTAAATAGATCGCAAATGTTTCATCTTTTCAAACTCAGCCACTCCAAAAAGCTCTTGTATTGCTGAGCGGACACACGTTTCATTAGCTGTTTCCCGCCCTCTCTTGTTGCCGAGGTCACCTAAATTGTAACCATGTGTCGCCGGCGGTTACTGCTTGTTTCTGTGTTTAGTTTTTTTCCTTGGTTTTGTTGAAATGTCTGTGCCGGATTCACACGAGGCCCGCTGAGGTCAGGGTTTAACTGAGGTCAATCAGCTTACTGCAACAGACCTATATGTGCTTCTGGGTTGTGCCAAAGATAGTCCCTCCTTGTCTCAAACAACCATGAACCAGACTATGTTCTCTGTAAACTTGAAGACTTGTAGAACTTAAATTAATGAAAATAAATTAGTGTGTATTTGACATGTAGAAGCTGTACTGACAGACACAATAAGAAGTTGCAGACCACAATAGATTTCATATTCTCCAATGAAAGAAATTGCCAATGCATCAATCCAGCCTTGAAGCACTAGAAATATACAGTAATTCACAGACCATGTTCATATTTTATGGTGAAATACATATTAATCACATATTAAGAATACAATTTCAACGGAAGATGCAGACAACTAAGAATGAATAATTTCTTCATTTATTTCTTCATCTATTCTTTATGGCAGCTGGCCTGATCTTGCAATGTTGCAGAATGTTTTTTTCATACCCAAAAATTACAGTTTGTTTGGCCATTCATTTAACTTTGCATTACAAAAACATAAAGCCATCAAAATCCAAAGATGTCATTTATTATTGAACTTTCCCTGTTTTAGATGTGGAGAGTAAGACTTTACAAGGAGTTAAAGGTGAACTAGTCCTGGACAGATCTGGACAATACCATCTGGAGAACACGACACTGGACTATCAGAACTTGTCCGATAAAGAAGTTCTGAGGATCACTGGGCCTCTGGGAGCTGACTTCACCATCAAGGTAAAATCTTTGGACACTGTCAAATTTCAAATGGAATTACTGAATTTAGGCGATATCTTAGAATGTTTTTGAACCATTTTATTGGACTAAAATAAGCCTAAATCAGGAATAAGTTACAACTACTAGAGTGCAGACATCTGTCAAGGCAGCCAATTTCCACAGATCTCGTACTCCTAAAACTTAATCAACTGTTTTTTGTGTAATTTTGGACCTTCCCTGAATTGCTCCCAACATCAAATTAATTGTTTGTGTCATTTCCAACTAATTTCCAAGTAGCTTACAGTCAAATGGGCTAACGAACAAAGGACACTAATGAAAACATTACCTCCTTGGCTGAGGTAATAAAGACTAATTAGGTTTTAATTATGACCTAACTCAAACTAACCCAGGACTTAAACAGTAAAGTACAATGAGTATAAATAAAATGTGCCTAAATCAAGACTGAGCGCTTGTAATTTGGAGCCTCTGACACAAGCAGAGCTAAAACTTAAAGTAGGTAATAACAAATTTAAAGTACTTAAGGTATGACTTGAATTGAAAAGATACACCAATACCTCCACTGGGACCCTTACCACTATTTAAGAACTACTGCACAAACATTAAGTTGTGGTGCTTGCATGCATTTAGATCTTGCATTTTTATTCCTTTTATTACAATTTGTTATTACCCAATTAATTCCTTCTTAATAATTTATACTTCCACAATAATACACAAGATATTTTTACAATTCTTTGGCACAATAGGCGTGAGATTTCTGGTGGTTTCCCGAATTGGACATTTAAATTATACAAGCCACAAAGAGGGAAACGCTTGTGAAAACTTCCCCTCCTCGTAAACAGTTAAAGTCAGCAATGCACAATAAATGGGGAAGTGAGCAGACAGAAATCTGAGCAGCTATAAGCATGTAATTTTCTAATCCATTCAGAGCCAGTTCATATTGTCAAGTTGGAAATGTCTATGAATGGAAAATAGTATTTAAATCTGCCAGAATCTCTTTCCACAATAAACATTTGAATGTGATAAAGTAGGAGGAAAGTTTGATATATTGTCCACAAATGAATAATCTTTGGCATTCTTTTGGTATTGTTAAAGTAAGATAGTGGAAACGCAAAAAGTGTTAGTTTTATCAAGCATTTAATTATGACCACTTGTCTAATATGCTGCCTCATATGCAAGAAACTGTAATTCAATGTGTATTCTGGCACATTTTTAACAGAATTACCGTAATTAGTGATATGAGCCGTCCCAACTCACTCACCACATTCATCACCTGTTGCTAGTTCACCACTGGGACCACTTTTAATATACCACATTCTGACCACATAAGCTGCCATTTTGGAGATGAGCTGACCCAGTTACCTATAGCCATCACAATTTTGCCCTTGTCAAACTCTGTCATATCCTCGCACATGGACATTTGTCAATTGGTGGTGAAGACATGCTTTTCTTGATAACTTTGAATATAATGAGTGTATCTTAAATAGTATAAGAATCTAATATTGTTTTTGTAGGTGCAGTTTGCCAGTGGGCCTGACAGCGTGGTGCAGTACATCTACTATCAGCCAATCATTCATCGCTGGAGAGAGACAGACTTCTTCCCTTGTTCTGTTACGTGCGGTGGAGGTTTGTAAATAAAACTGCATTTGACATACATGTACTGGCCTGTTTTATTAGGTAGACCTATTTAATTGCTCAGAAGATCAAATAGACAAAGGATTAAGTTATGTACAGTATGTTCAGGACAGGTTTGAAAACGGACAAAATGTATAGTAACTACACCCTTTAATTTTATGCAGGCTACCAGTTGACTTCAGCAGAATGCTTTGACATGAGGACTGGCCGGGTGGTTGTTGACCAGTATTGCCATTACTATCCCGAAAATGTTAAACCTAAACCCAAACTCCAGGAGTGCAACATGGAGCCCTGTTTGGCCAGGTTAGAGTCTGTGTGTCCTCTCTGTGTTACTGTGGGTTCTTTTGAGCTTCTTCCCACTATCCAAAAACAAGCATATATAGATGATTTGGTGAAAATAAGAGCTGGATGAATGACAATGAATGGTTTCCAGTCAGTGAATGTCTCTTTGTCAGCCTTGAAACTAACCATTTAGTTTGTTGGAATTCTGTATGTTCTCAACGGCCATGTCTTAGTAATAACTTTCTCTTTTAGTGATGGCTACAAGCAAATCATGCCGTATGACCTTTACCACCCATTGCCAAGGTAAATGTACTTCAAATATATATTACTTTTAATGAATAAATTGTATTTATAAATAAAATGGCATAAAATAGTTCAAATTTTTATTTTTTGTCAGGTGGGAGAGTAGTCCATGGACATCGTGCTCTACTTCTTGCGGCGGAGGGATACAGAGTCGGTCTGTTACGTGTGTAGAAGAGGACATGCAGGGAAACATCACCCCCACAGATGAATGGAAGTGTCTGTACTCCCCCAAAACTGCAATACTTCAGCCCTGCAACACCTTCGAATGTCCCACCTGGCACGCACAAGAGTGGTCGCCGGTAGGTAACTTATGGTTGTAAAGTGCCCTATCCCATGTTGGTAAAAAGTATTGAAAGATTTGGAACTGTTACTGTATATCTAAACACTCAATTTTTAAATGTAGGTACACACGCTACTGTATTTCTAACCAGTCAGTCTTTCGCCATTCAAGTTTGATTTAGTTAGAACCAGTTGTAATTGTAGTCTTGCTCTGGTAGCTGGTTTAAATGTTATATATGATTTTTAGCAATGGTTCGGTTCTGGACCTAATTTAGTCCTTTAGGCTGCTAAATCTAAATAAAATTAGATTAGGGTTTAGTCCTGAATTTAGGCAGAATTTTAGTCCAATAAAACATTAGCCACAATATTTTCTGAGGGCAGAACACTGCTAAGCCATTATCTGGAAATCAAAATTTTACAACTTCCTCACTGGCTTTGTTTCTTTGAATTATCTCAATGCATTATAAAAACTGACATACCAATGACTTGTCAATGGGGAAAACTACATGATTCATTTTACTGTATATGTTTTCTCAGCATTCAAAACCATATGTTCATGAAACTATTAGCCTATTATTATCAAGGCTGCTGTTATTCTAAATGTCCCATTGAACTTCTGTGTGCACCTCTTTGGGGATTTTTGAAGCTTTATCAGGTACTGGCTGCTAAAACCTAGAAGCATATTTGTGGCCTTGCTCTGAAAACCTTGGCCGGCTGTTTACCTAGCACATTCTTTCTTGTGAACTAGCCTTTAAATGCTTGTTTTGGCAGAGGAAGCTCCAGGTTCACCCCTCAGCACGGAGCAATGGGGAACTTGGAAGCCTAGCATTCACCATATCTCTCCCAAAAGCTGACTGAAAATTGAACTGAAAGAGATGTAATCATTGAGGGAAAATGTAAATGTAAAGCAGGACTAAGTTGGGTTTAAACAATGTAAACCAGGTCTAAACCAGACTAAAACAGGACTAAAGGCAGAACTTAAACCAGGTCCAAATCAATTAAAATGCTGCACTAATCAGGTCAAATTTGTGGTCTAAACTATACATGTACTTCCCATCCATTGCACAAAAAGTGAACTTAAGCAATTAGATCCATTATGGGAGCAGAAATGCAAACATTAGCCTTATCACTTTGTTCAAATAAGCTGCTAAAGAGCTTTGTATTCCTCTTTCATCCCCAGTGCACAGTGACATGTGGTCAGGGCCTGCGCTATCGGGTGGTCCTATGCATTGACCACAGGGGGCTCCACGCTGGAGGCTGCAACCCCGCTACCAAACCTCACATCAAGGAGGAGTGCCTCATAACAGTGCCCTGCTTCAAGTCCATAGGTGGGTTGTTGTTTTTTTAACTTTTATTTGAACTTTTGTGGTCAATATTTTAGCAATTAACAAGTATGTTTTTTTGGTTTAGATACGCTACCGGTTGAAGCAAAAGAGCCATGGCAAAAGCAGGCTATTGAATTGGAGGAAGAGGTGACAGTAACAGAGGAACCAACGTAAGTAAAGACTAAATAATAGGTCCTCACTGGTCACTTTATTAGATAAATGCAAATACCTAATTAGCCTGGCATATTGAAGCTCTTTACATCAATTTCTGCAGATTTATGAGAGCATAGGATGACACAACAAGCAGGTGGGCTACAGCAGCAGACTACATCATAGCCACTTTATTGGGTACAGGGTCTACCTATTAAAATGGCCATATCCTGTATAGTTATTCGTAACAGCAATTTACCTTTAGCCATGCATGTTCTGCTCAAGGTATCATAAGTTAGCCTCGGATACGCCATTCACAAAGGTTCACAACCCGGAAAAAAGGCAGGAAAATTTACAATGTTAAGTCATAGCATTACTGTCACTCCATGCAGGTATTGGAGCCAAAGTGCATGCATACTCGTAAACCGTGCAAGTCAAGATTTAAGTTCAGGTTAAATTGATTTGGACAGAGCTGCAGTATCACGCTTGTGTTCACGTCAACGGCCATTTGCGTCAACTTTGGAACTCAAAAATGTACAGCTGTAGCCTTGACTTTTTTCATGCCTGTCATAATACATGTATCCTAGCACACCTGCGCTTGCCAAATGTTCAGCTAAAATTGACGCTAGATTAGATTTGCTAGGACAAGTTTTTGGGAGTGTTTAAACCTGTCTTGACTTTACATTGTTTTAGGTGAGCTGCCAAATGAATGTTAAATAATTCTTGTGTTTTGGATTTTAAATGAGGTAATATGAGGTAAAATTTGAAGCATCCAGAGTTAGCTCATCAGCAAGCTCCCAGATACTAATATATCACTTGCAGCAATAAAGACACTTCCCAAAATGGACAATGTTTTGAATTTGAAGCTAGCATGAGTTGTGTTAGCAAGTGTGGTAGCCAGTTCACAACAGCTGGTAAACTGTGGCTTATCTTTGGAATAAGAAAGTGAAAAAGATACATTACTGTGCAAAAGTTTTAGGCAATTGTTAAAAAAGTGGTGGCCAAACCTAATCTCAACATCACCGAGTGGGATTAGCATGAAGAGACCACTGATGAAACTGGTAAAAAATTGTATACAAAGTATAACTTCACACCTGCTTAAAATATTTGCACATATTCAAATTAGAAACTGCGTATTATTCTTATATAAACCCATAAATATCTTGTATAATATGGCGTAATTCACACAAGCCAACAACAATATCTGTCGACCATATGGGGCCATGATGTGAAAGGACCGAGACAGAAATTCCTCTGTTAGACTTATTGCACCTTCATTGCCAACTACTGCTGTGAATTTTTTGTTTTTAATTTTGACTTAGTGACAGTGAATGAGCAAGGTCTTCTGTCTTCTGACTAGATCTGGTTTAGTCCCGGCATTGTCCTAGTTAAGTCCTGGTTTAGACCTTGTTTAGTCCTGATTTACACCTAGTTTGATCTCATTCAGTCATTGTTAGAACCTTGTTTACTCCTGGTTTAGACTTGTTTGCATCTCATTTATTCCTAGTTTAGTCCTGGTTTAGACATTATTTTGTCCTGGTCTACACCTGGTGAATATACTTTTCAGAAAAGGTTAGGAAGGACACAAGGAACAATTGATTAGATTTAAGTGATCTGAATCATGGTCTTGATTCATAATTTTTTCAAAACAGCTGCCTTGGCGGAGGTTTGTGCTTTCTAATTTTGTTATGGTTTAGACCTAATTTACATGTGGTTTAGTTATAGCTTTGTAGCAGTCTATTAATCATTGCAAGTAAATATATCACTTTCCCTGATGTAAGTGTAATTGATATCATTAAGAAGAGCTTTTGGCAGATATCTAACTCTGAATTGTTTGAATGAAATCTCAATCTCGATCCAAAACTACAGATGTAAGTTAACCGTGCGTGAAGGCAAACACTGCTATGGGTCCAATGTCTGGTCGAAATGATTTATTTGTTTGTCCAAAAACACAATGGGGCCTTGAGCGGTCGTAAATGAGCCAAATGTGCAGTAATTATGAGTTTTTTTTATTGGGACGTCTTGTAAAACCCCGGGGTGCTCCTGTGCTGTGGTCAGACCGATTAACTATGAGGAAGAATGTAGTTGGATTTACAGCAGGCTGCCAATTAGAGGCCTCCTTTGTCATCTATAGCCGTGTACAACATTGGCATTTTTACAAGTTTTACAATGTATTGACTGGATTCATAAATTGGACTATAAAATAAATAATATTAAAACCCGAATTTTACATTTCATTAGATTACATGAGAATACAAAAAGAAAGCTAAGTGCGTGTTATATGGTGTGTTCATTTTTTATTTCTCAATTGTCTTTTATGTTTTTATGTTTTTAAGTTATGACACTTGACAGATTTATCACTATCACC
>JAVQKG010387558.1:0-11590 GCA_036025885.1 Hypseleotris bucephala | reverse complement strand
AATAAAATGCTTTTTGTTGTGTAAAATCCTGAGGGCCTATGTGACATAATCTAATACAACCTGCTTTCCCCTAAAACAAAGACTGAAAGAATAATAACAATGATAATAATTGAGTGTTTTCCACCCATAAAGAGATACAGTTTGACAGTACCACAAGTCTGAGCTGTGTGTCAGTGCATGTTTCTCTGTTTTGAAAAGGCAGTTCCAGCTGTCCTTGGTGTGGACCCAGGAAGTCCACTCTGTGAGGAAGGTGGGCTTTCCTTTTCTCCAAGTCAGCCTCAAATGTGAAGTTTAATACTATCAGCAATAAGGTAAGGAGATTATTAACATTTGAGCATTTGTAATTTATTGCGTTATATAGTACCAGGGCTTGACATTAACTGTTTTTCTCACTGGTCACTGCTAACTAGCATGACTAATGTTTTCACTCGCCAGAAATTAATACCTATCATAGGGTGTGTATGTAATTATGTTTTTTTTTTGTAATTTGTTGGTGTGCCTTAACATGGCAACAGAAGACCTTTTAAGTTAAAATTAGGGATGCTGAAATATAGGTATCGCCCAAGAAATTTTACATCAGTGCATCCCTACAAATACAGTATGGATGCATAAACCCACTGGCCAAAGTGGCTATTGAGAATAAATAACTAGAATTTAAATCTTTCAGTGTTGGGCTAGTTAGGTCGGGTTAATGTGAAGCCCTGGTTTATACCTTTCAACTTACATGTGGGGTTTAATGTCTCTGGGCGTGCTGTGTACTTAAAACACGCCTTTGCTGCAAAATAACTTTGAACATAAACTAGTTACAAGTTTGCACAGGTGACATATGTAAACTGACTTGCTTTAGCCTTACCATGTTTGTTGATGACATTGCTCCTTTGTGGTTTCAATTGTATTTGGAGTTACTTTGAGAGAGATACTGACACTGATCACCGGCTTTGATCTACAAGATAAAATAATATTGTTTTGAGTTGAAAGTGCAGCATGTAAAGTCGACTTGCTTTAAAATAGGCCTACTTGTAAACAAAGACAGAACCGGAGAGCGCCCCAATGGCCAGATCAGGGTAGTGGTTGTTGTCTATATCCAGATTGCCAGACAAAGAATATCCAAACAGAGCCACTTTGTTAGATCCTGGGGAGATTACCTAGAAATCATTATATGAGAGTTAGTTTGGGATTAGGAATAGATTAGTAAAGAGTTGGGACAAATTCTGCCTCACTTGTGCAGGTTTTTTGTGAATTCCTTTAGCTGAGCCACAGTAAATGTAAACTCGACCAGAATTCTCATATGGCGCGCCCACAGCAATATCTGAAGACCAAAGTCCATAGTTATACATCCATTGTTTTTTTAGTTTATGCACAAATGTGATATTCCCCAACCTTCAAATCCATCTCGATTGATGTCTCCTATGTTCTCCACTGCAAGGCCAAACATTGAGTCTTTTTGCCCCAGGAGTTGGATAGGGTCTGTCTGCTCCCACTTTGATCCTTCTTTGTTAATGTAGACATAGACCGCTCCTCCAATCTCACCGTCTTTGACAAAATACTGTGGTGCTCCTATTGCCAGGTCATCCCAACTACAATATTTATATAATAAAAGAGAAACTGTAATTCAACGAGAGACTCAAAGCATTCAGACAAATCAATGCTGTGTCACAATTGAGGCACTTAGACGCAGGGAGAGGAAAGGCTGGAAAGATAGAGTAAATTTTATTTTTAGGAGCTGTTATTAAGATAAGAAGAAATTTCTGCTGCTATGGGCGTGGTGGAGGAGAGTGCTGAAGAGCTGCTGAGGTAGTGATGGGCGCGACAGAGTGAGATGGTTCTTCTGCTACTTCAAATGTAAATGATCTGACTTGTATAGGGCAGTTCAAAACACATAGACAAGTTTACAACAGTCAAAGTGCAACATAAGGTAACAGACAGTGTGAGGCCAAGCTTTTTAAAATGAGACTGTGCAATAATTGGTTTGAGTGGGTGAGGAAGAATGTGATTGGTTAGTAGAAAGTCAGATGAGAGAAAATGGATTAGTCTTCAGGCTGACACTTTATATTTTATAGATTATAACTTTACTTGTGATACAATTAAGTAAATTTACCCATCTCCATTCAGATCCACTACGGCCAAATCATAGCCAAAGGATGAGGCCAGACCAGGACCAGATAGGATGAACTCCACTAAAAGGTTCCTTCTCGCCTCTGGGTCCATTTTCAGAAATGTCACTTGACCGCTGTAATTTCCACGCGGTGCTCCAGATACTATAGTCAGCTCTCCCTTTTTCACCAAGGCCATTCCTGAATCAATGGAAAAACCTAAAAAGAATCAAAGAGGGTAATTAAAATCTGAGGGCTGTATATCAAAAGATAGATAGATATTTTAATGGGGAGACTGGCCTAAGTAGCTGCTTCTGTGAAGAGGAATAAGCTTGGGGTTGAACTGGTTAATGTCTCCAGTCTCACGGGGATCTTCACTGTCGAACCCCTGGTTGTCCACTGGCTCCATGCGGACTGTTCCTTTTGAATACAATGCAAAACAAATTTACCAAAAATTGAATAATAATCTAAGAAATGTGATAGTATTGTGTGCGGGTATTCAGAGCAGTGACTGAACTTCTGTAGGTGCCATTCCAGCAGAGGGCAGTGTGACACTTTTACTTAAATCGAGTAAACAATTGATTTAAGCTGCTGTAGTTTTCTTTGACAGGAAGTCATGACAGAAGACCACAAGGGGCTGGTCAATGTAATTCTGATTCTCACATAGATGGTGTTATAGATAGTGATAGACAAGGATGTGGATTGCATAATGAATACTTTAAATTTACCTTTCCACTGGTATGCTCCTGGTGCACCAAAAATCAAAGATGCATTGTCCTTTGCAAACGTGGCTCCATGCCCTTGCTGGCAGTAGGCAAACCAGTCTTGGTTCATGTGGCGACTCAGGAGGTGTTGAGAATCACATACGACCCTCCTCCAGGTCCTGTCCTCTTCCTCCTCCTCCACCTGAAGACTGTCTCCCAGAAGGTAGCACTGTCCCGTCAGCAGGTGAGGGACGTACTCTCCTGGGATCCACTCTCTGTACCGATGACCACACATCTGTAGGAGGCACTTGTGTTGAAATAGGGCCACATTAAAGACATCCCACACAACTTTTGTCCACTAGATGGCAATAATGGCTACTGCTCTCAATCCAATATATATAGACTATTGCAATTCTATGGACTGAAAACGTAGTGTGGCTTTTTTTCTTGTGCAAATTTATCTCAACAATGTCGTCATTTTGTCGTTTCATTTTGCTGTTTGATCACTTTATATGTGCAGCATGTGTCTGTTTAATGTGTTGTTAGTCAAGGCCAAAAATATATACTTTTGAGAGCGAAAATTTTTTTGCACCCTCCAAAAAATCATCATAAAAAATTCTATCACAACTTAATGTAATGAAAGCGCAGTAAACATGCTTTTAGGCAAGTAGAGTCAGGCAGCTACAATATATTCTGAATGTTTACTTTGTATTTAATAAAATTCTTAAAATGAACATATTTTTAAAAACTATTAACTTATTCAGACTTGCCTGGAATATTTGCACACTATAAAAGACAAAAGCCCACTATGAAGTACTGTATATTCTGCATACATGACTTTAACAACTCATTTATTTATCTTACCATTACATTTCCACCTGGACCTTGGCTTCTTACTCTCACTCCCATCCACTGCCCATTTATGCCTTTACTGCTGAGGAACTCTAGAAATGTCAATAAAGCAAGTTTAGCACACACTGTCAGCACATTATACCAAAACAAAGACAAATCAAACTCACCTTTGTTGTCAAAATGAATGGGTTGACACCGCTGTGATGCCTCACTTAGGTCACACTTGTAAACTACACCAGTGATGTTCTCTTGATGTGCGTGTTTTGACTGAGGTGCCCCTACCAGCAAACTGTGGAGAGATGCCTTAAAACATGCAGAATATGCATTTGGTTAAAAGAAAGGCACTTACAGGTTTTTCCTTGCAGGTTTTAGCTGCTGGTGGAAAGCAATAGAAAATCCAAAAATGCTGTCAGGGTCCCCATTTTTCTGTAGTGCATTCTCAGTGTCAATATTAAAAGATGCAACTGTAAATATGCAGACATAAATCCACAGACACGCAATAAGCCATTTCCTTTTCATGGTTGGAAAATAGTTGCAAAGATAGTGGTAGTTTCATTTGCTATGGCCAACTGTAGAAGGGATTGGCTGCAGCAGGTGTGAGGTGGCTCAGTGTTTAGGCATACAAACAGGGCGTGGTGGAGGGAAACTTATCTTCAAGTAAGAAAGCTCCAACGTTCAGCTTTATGGGCTCAGAGCTGGGGTTAATATTAACTGAATCAGAGGATATGGAGACACACCCTCTAAACAAAAGTCTGCTGGAAGTGTGTTAGATATATACAGGATAGTTTGGTGCAGTGGTCTTAACTTATAATATACATTTACAAGTAGACATATTCTTTGATTACTAATTGTTTTATTGATATTTTATTGTATATAAGTTTGTTGTTTTGTTTAAAAGTTTGTGCTATATTTTAAATATATGAATTAACTGTGGTTATGTATAGATGTGTCTGTAGTTGTAAGTATTCAGTGTTAGCATGCAAATTTTCTCTCCTAAGAGTGCACAGGAAAAAATACAAATTACAATATCTACATTTAAATAGTGTTACACACTGCTACATATACATGACATATATGCAATTTATTCTTGTGGCTATTTCTTTATGCAGACTTAAATATTTATTTAAAATATAATTTCGAAAATATTAAATAAATTATTTTAAAACGTCTGCATATTGTTATAGGTGGGAAATGTTGCCATGTGAGAATGGCTCAAAGTTCTTTTTGTGACTCATGCTAATGTGTGGTACAGGAAATAATCTAATGTGCCCATCTTCATCATTTGATTTTTTTTATTTAAGTCAGAGACGGAAACAGCCCCCGTACAAGACAATATGGGTCTCTGAAACTAATGCAAGAGGCACAATACAGGATAAGCTGGTATTATCATAAAGCAGTGGAATTTTACTGCTCACAAGTTGCATGCAAAAGTAGCTGTGATTCGTCCTCACTTGCTGTTACCACAATGCTCTGAAGAGTGGCTGGGGCAGTTAGGGGAAGTGGCTCACTTTCTCTTTAGAAGTCAAAGCAAAAGCGAGTGTTGCTCACTGACTCGTCCCACCTACGTCTCTGTGGGAGGCAGAGGCAAATGAAAATGTAGAGGACCTGATGTTCAGTTTCACACGACCATGTACTTAAAAATGTTCAAATATGCAACTCAACTAAAAATAATTTCTCTCAAATTATATTGTTGAAAAGAAACAATGTCGTATTCATAAACTGTTAGTTAAAAGCACATTGTATTAAGTGTATGCATGATGCAGTTTACATTTGTGATGTTGAGATCTGATAACATCAATTCTAAACAAATTATTGAAATGTAAAATGATTAAGATTAATATGATAGTTATCCCATTTTTCACAGTACAATGACCCATCATTTCTTGTGAGCTCTTGTTTAAATTTAGTTTGCGGAAGTCTCACCTTTCAGTTACATATCCTGTTGATGTCCAAAGCTTTGCATGTTTTGAGTAAACACGTCAAGGGCCTGTCACAATCGGAGAAACAGCCCACCACAATCAACATCCTCCATCAACCTGCATCCTGTGGCTTTGCTCTGTTCTTTAGATATTACAGCATCTTAGACAACTTCTGTATGTGTTTTATGAAGAGGACCATGTGTGAACTCAACTCTGTCGCTTTGAAAAAAATAAAAAAAATAGTTTATAAAGTACAAAATAAATGCCACTTGTTGTGGCCACTGCAGCATTTTGAGCTTGTAGGGCTGCAACCAATGATTATTTAGTTGTTTAATCCTATTTTTATTTTTCAATTAATTGATTAATAGCGATAAATAGTGTGTAAAAAGGAGGGTTTTTTGTTTTGTTTAGTTATACAAAAATGAATACTAAATTAGTATTAAGCTTATACTATGCCACCTGAGGACATCTTGATTTTTTTTCTCTTAAATGAAAATTATATATATACAATATATTTACAGTTTTGGCTTAATTACTGCTCTGTGTGGGTTCTAAAATGTTTTTATATGGCATGTTTTTGAATCTTTCTACTCCAGTTAATGATAACGATTATTTCAATTACACAATTATTCTGGTTTATTGTTTCATGTTGATGTTGAATTCTGCTGACTCACTAGCCTGCCCGGACAAATGTTTTTCAGTTTAACAGTAAGATTTCCACTTTAACCAAACCTCCAACAGATTCAAACATTTGCTCGACTGGATATGTGATTATGGTTACTGTGTATTTAATTCGGTCACATAAGTAAGTTCTGGGTTTTTACATTGAATAACACACTAGACTGAGAAACCCTATGTGCTAGTTGGACAGTCAGATTAAATTATTATCATTTCTTACCCCCCTAGACTAAAGTTCGGCATATAGTATATAAGGCTCTGTCTAGTGGTATCTCCCAGCTGTCATAACTCATGCAAAAGAGACATAATCAATGGTGAAGAAAAGATCTTACATTGTTTTCTTATTTAGCAGTGGACAGTTGACTGTTCAGGCTGCAAAGAAGAGCAAAAGGCTGTAGCTGTAATCCCAGTCTTTTACATATAAGTTACTACAAAGGTGAAATATTTTGATATTTTTAAAGAGAGCACCATAATATAATAAAACTGCATTTGTTTATTTTTTATCACCCAAACATACTTTTAATATTTCTTATGCAATACACTTTTCAAAACAAACATGCTTTACTTTCTGTACATGTGGTGCTAAGGACTGTCCTAAAATAACTCAAATGAAATTGTTACTTCCTATAGTTGCTTTCAGTCTAAAAAGAATTAGAAAAAAAAGTCCCGTTCAATTCTGATTTTAAACAACATAGACCACAGCATCAGATGTAAATTTGGGACATGTATGGGGGAGAAATCTTTTTATTTTAAAAACAAAAAGAGCAACAGGAAGTGCATTTTCTGTGCACAGCCAATCACTGATTTGGACTATTGTGACTAAATCTTCCATCTAAGTGGGAAGACATCAGTTGTGCAACAGAGCGATGTGCCACAATGATCGAAAGACTGGCTCCTTTGATTCTTCTATGTACGCTAAGTAAGTCTACATTTTTACCTAATTTTACATACACCTGTTACTTGTTTCTGTTGACTAATTTTGTTGTTGTTTTATAGCCATCATTCAGACAAAAGCAGATGACCAAATTCCTTTGACCACAGTTAAACCTGGAGACAGCTTCACTCTGAGCTGTTCACTAGAGAAGACTGAGGCTGGACTGATTTACTGGTACAAAATGAGTGTTGGATCAACGGTCCAAACCATAGCTCAAGGCACCTATGAAAGAATAACTCTTCAAGGAAAATTCAACAACTCAAGATTTGATGTCACAAAAGCGAACACAAAAGTATATTCTCTCACTATTTTTAAAGTGACCAAAGAAGATGAGGCCTCATATTTTTGTCAAGCTGGATCATCATACACAATGAGTTTCTATAATGCCACTTTTTTACTAGTAATTGGTAAAAAGATTTTTTTTTTTTTTTTACTATAATCATGACAGTTTCTCTAATTCTGTGAAACATTTCCTAAACCTTTATTGTGCCTTTTTCAGACCATGAAAGCCGTGATTTCTTTGTGGAACAGTCTCCCTCAGTTTCAGCTCCATTGGGAGGCTCAGTGAAGCTCAACTGTTCACTTCTGTCCAAGACCAACTCAGTCCAGTGTCCGTCTAAACGTGACGTCTACTGGTTCAGATCTGGAGAAGGGTCTCGACCAAACATCATGTACACTTACAAAAACCAGACTGACCAAGACCAAAGGAAGTGTGTCTACAGTCTGTCTACAACTATACAGGACCTCAATGACACTGGGACATACTACTGTGGTGTGACCACATGTGGACAGGTCCTGTTTGGACAAGGAACAAGAGTGGACTTAAGTAAGTGACAATACAAATCTTTTTGAATTCTTCCATTCATGTTGGAAAATTACCAGACACAATTATTTGACCGTAAGGTTCCAAAGCAAATTCCTTGTAATTTTGTGAAACTACGACAAGCAAACAAAAAGATTAATCCAATATATAACTGAAAAATAGGGTCCATGAACACCAATTACACTGTAATTACATTGTACCTAACTAACCATTATCTATGTTCAATGTAGTTATATGTTATTACAGTTTGTTACACAGTGTATTACATTATACTTAATGAGGTAGATACAATGTAGTTAATGGATAATATAAAATGAAGTGTTCTTCCTTTAAACTGCATCAAGCGTATATTTGATAGAGATACTCTTATGTCATCTTTCTTTGATGAGGGTTTGGTGACTGGTCAGTGTGAAAAGCCACACAGAGCCACAGAGGTTTACACCGCGGATGTAAACGTCTTGAAAAGAACTTAATAAAAACATTTATGGTCAAAAGATAGAAACTTCCTTTCAGCTCTTCTTCTTTTCTTAGTTTCCTGCTGTCTCTCACCCTCTGCTGTAAATTCACCACTGAAATTTATGACGCAAGTTTCACATCAAATCTTTTAATTATTTACAAGCATCATGTCTTTTTTACTGCAACACCAAGAGGCACAAGGTTTCAACATCTCATAGTTACAATTTGTATCTCTCCAAATAAGCACGATTTCTTTCAGGCTTGATGAAAAACAAAAAGTAATATGATATAATAAACATTTACTTCTTATGATTATTGCACTTCAAGTTTTATTTATATCCAACATCATATTTTTTTCAGTCTTTGTGATTAATGCAATATTTCTTGATTTAACATTTTTCATTACGGCTCGTGTTTTCTAACGTGTTTTCTAACGTAACTGAAGTCTTGATTAATAGATTGATTGATTTTATTGCTATCTTCAACATAGTGCTGATATTTAAATGTGAACTATAAATTCATATATTTACACGTACACATATTTAAACAGCAGGCCATTTGTAACATTTACCATGGTTTACTTGTTTTGTTTTTTTTTATTGATGTTTTTGTTTTAGACCTAAATTTCTTTCACTTGACTTTTCTTGCTATACTATTCTTCACCACAACCTTTAATTCAACAATCAGTTTAGGCTTATTGGAATGCAGCAATGAAAATATTAACTATTCATAAAGAATTCCGTTTTTTTGTCACTGGTATTTGGTATTTGGTAGTAATTTCTTTGCTTCAAATCAATTATACTTTTTTCATGAATTCTAATTTTGATCATTTTTGCTCCTTGCAGCTTGGGACTTTCAGTGGCCGGTATGTGTTGCACTTGGACTCCTGCTGCTCTGCTCCACTGTCATCAATGCTGTGATGTTCTTCAGATACAGAAAAGTGACACAGTACAAAGGTTTGGATTACATATTACTTACCTGTACATATAATAATGCGCTATATAAGTTATTTTCTTAAATGTTTAAATAATGCCATGCAGTGTATATGACTCTATGATTGATGATGTTGATAGCTTTGACAAAGCACTCATCATATTTTAGCTTTACTCAAAATTGTCTCTGAACAGACGGAATTACAACATTCAGTCACTCTGAAGTTGTGGACAGAAGTTTGGAAGATTCACATTCAAATCAGGTGAAGCTAACCACAGTATAATAAATAGTTTTTATTAAAAATATGATATATATAATTTGAGTCACATTTATTGTAATTGTCTATCACAGGATGGCCGTGTGAGAGGTGTGAACTATGTTGCACTGGATTTTCCTCTAAGAAAAGCAAAAAGATCCAGGAAGAAAAATGTATTACCACCAGAAGGTCTTTACTCCGCTGCCAGTGACTATGGATAAAGTGGAATTAAGAGGCTAAATTAACACCTACTACTGTGTATAAGGACTGTAATAAAAACTTAAGCGTAACTTCTTCTCTCCCCTCCTTCATTTCCTGTGTCTACTACCACACCTTTGTCTCAGCCAATCACAGTCAGCAGTGTTAAAATAACCTCTACCCTGTCACTAGCAATGGACTTTCTATTCTATTGTGCTTTATCAATAATACGTTGCACAAAGTCTCTGCAGCCTTAGGGACATGGATACTGGTTAGACAATTGTATTTATACACCGTTTATTTAGGAATTATTTGTATACATTGTAGTGTTGCTGTCTTATGTTTTTTTCAAATAAAAAAGGGTGTTATTAAAATAAAGACAATATTATTTCAGTGGGTCAGTTCTGGGTGTCTGGTGGTACACTTTGATTTCCAGGCAAAGGCATTAAAAGAAAAAAAAACTGGAAAAAAAGTTTTTTTTTAAATGATACTGAATAAGAAAAACTGTCCCAGATGTGCTGAACTTAAAAATTAAAACTTAAAAGTTTGGTTTACAGGTAACCCATGTTTGCATTTTCGCCAACGCAGAAATGGGTCACCTGAAAAAAAGGCTTATCCCCCAGAACACCTGAGTGGGATCCTGACTTGAAATCAACTAAAATCTTAGAACTTAGAACATTAAAAAACAAACCCATACGTCCGCTACAGATGCACCAACCAATATTGTGTAATTTGTAAAGGTTTTTATATTGTTGGGAATTAAAATGGCCAGCCCTAAAACCATGACAAATGTGTACTTTAATTGAGCCAATTATAAATATAAAATTCCCATATTTATTATGGTTTGAGGGCGAGGCCTCAATGTGTTATGGTAGCTGTTGGTGCCATAGCATTTGGTGTTGATGTTTGGGCCTTTTTGCCAGTCACACTTTGATGTCTGGTACGACAGCGTGGGACTATTTTTTCTGTGGGTTTGATGTGGTGGTGACAGATTGATTTCAGGTCAAAGAGAGCATTGACATCACTCAACTTGTTGCAGGAGGCAGAAATTGAGACTAGGTCCAATACAGAGCTACTGTAGTTCAAAAAGTGTGTTTTTAGTTAGATCAAATATTTTAGGATCTCAAGCTTTTATTTATTTACCCTTTTTTCCATAATCTACTATATTTTTGTATAGTTTAATTTTACCTAGTGATAAATTATGTAGATTCTCGTGATCTTCCTAAACTATAAGATGACACATTACCCTCGCTCAATAAAGAACGATTAATTCACTTTATAAAGTCAGAGTGCCTCTTTGGTTCACCTGGACTCAAGATGACTGAACCTGACTCAATGTGAACCCGATGATGCAGTTTGTCATAGTTTTGAAAATATGAACTTTCTTGGTAAGTTATACATCCACCTCTATAGCTCTCTTTTGAGGAGGCCATCTTGTGTCTTGTCTGTTATATATACATAAAGATAATTCTTGTGATATGTGGAGGTTTTCTGCAATGGTACCTTTGTTATCGTTATGCATATGGACCAAATGTTGGTTGAGTCTCATTTTTAATATATAACAACAGCTTGTGTGTGTTTTACTTTAATTGTCCATCTCACACATAATAGGAACATACTTAGTTCTCTGTGTTTAGGGGATGGTGATGTTTCAACCAATCGCAACGACTTCCGCTCCTCACATCTCTCTTATAGCTCAGAGGACATCAAATACAGATGTATAAGCCTGCTGTACATCACATGA
>JAVQKG010387339.1:0-13997 GCA_036025885.1 Hypseleotris bucephala | reverse complement strand
AACAAGTTGAAAAAAATTCAAATTCAAATTTCGACAAAGCTTCTGCACTCCAATGTACTCCTGATATAATGAATTAACAAGTGATGTTTGATTCTTGGAGGCCACTTGTGATTTGTATTTGAGAAAGGCAAAGTACAAACTGATGAATAATTCAGTAAAGAACACAGTGAAAGCACAGACTCTAGACTGTCCCTTTAACCAGTCTTCGATACTTTATAAATGTTACTTAAGTAAAAGTTACAAGTGCTTATCCCAGTATTTAAGTAAGAGCAAAAGTACAATGTAAAAACAAAAGTAATGCAATATGTATTGTGTAGTTTTGTTGTACTTAGACAAAAATACTAAGAGCAAATTCCTGTATTTCATATAAGAAAAACAAAAATGCAATTATTGTTCATTATATTTATTTATTTATTATAATAAATAATATAATTAATATTATTACTCAAGTAAATTGTGGTACATACATAAGTGAAAGTAATAAACATGAGTGAATGTAACTGATTTCTACCCACCTGTGCCAGTCTTGTTAATCTGGTGCATTCCTGGCCCACAGTCACACATGAGTTTGTTGTATGTGTCTTTGTGTGGGGTTTAGCAGGTCTAAGAGGGATCACCAAACTGGGACAGGGGTAAAACAAGGGGGCGAACTCTTACCCTCTTCAAATGGGACGCTTGTTTTAGGGCCAGAGGTGACCCCCTAGAAGTTTTTGGTACAGTGTTTGGATGGTACATATGGGTCATGGGCAGCAGAGAAATCACCTGTTGATTCAATAGCCAAATAGACAATGGCATTCCAGGTTCTTGTCTTCCATTGGGCTTCTTGCAAGTGAAGTGATATGTCTGTAGAAAATTCAGGAAAAACGGAAAAAAAACCAAAAACCCCCACCCCCCCTATGACTAATACCCATTGTTATGATAATGGACTTCCCACTGAGTTGAAAGATCACATTATGGTGCCAACTTTCCTCTCCGGCCATTTGCTTTGTGTGATTTCTTAGTTACATGTATTTACAGTTTCTTACATAGTGTATTACATTGTACTTAATGGGGTAGATACAATGTAGTTAAGGGATAATGTAAAATAAAGTATATGATCCAAATATTTTAGTAGATTTTTTGCCATTGTGTGACATACAGGCCACGTATCTTATAGACAGCATTTACCCATGAACTAGAAGATCCCCAGTTACCCTCAGTGCTTCTAGTATTAAATACATTTCCCAGAGCACAGATTGGCATGGAGGAGTGAATGATTTTGTCTGGAAGGAAAATCCCTACCTCACTGGGGCGTGCCTAACCTAATCTAAGACAAGCATGTGCCCCACAGACAGACATACTGTCATAGTTTCCCACTGTCACAAATGGAGCATGACAGGTAGAAGGCGGATACAATGATCCAGCTGTGAGAGGAGGTGTGGAAAAGCGGCATCTCCACAGGTAGTTTTCACAAATCTGATGATGAGCGGTCCCTTGACATGGATTTTAGTGTCAGAGTATTCTTCTCTCCCGACTTTCAACATCGAAGCGACTTTTAGCTGCCACTCAGATGCAAAAAGCAAGCTTGTTTATTGATGTCAATGTACAGTACAGTGGAAATGTTAAACAGTGGTGCTTATTTATTTATTTATTTTTTTTGTGGTTTAGCTCTACAAACTTCATCTCAACACGAGTCTATCTGGAATTCGCATGAAGAGACAGAAAGATGTGAGTAGCCTACCAACACTGATAAAATATGGGGAAAAACGTACCTGTCCTTAAAAACATACAAGTGAATATTGAATAAGTGTGGTCATATGACTATATCTAGACGTTATAGCATTTTATAGACCTGCAAAAATTCAAAATAGCCCCAAACAAAGATATACAATGTATCTATGTTGATGTATGTCTCAATTCTTCTCTTGCATCTTTCAACATCTTGGAACGCTTAAGCTGCCACTCAGACAACTCCAGGAAGCGAGCTGAGCACACGCTTTTCGTTTATTGATGACAAGTTGCCAACGTGTTTTACTTTTTGTCTTCGGAGGTGACAAATCGAAAGTGTAAAAAGTACAGGAGGCACAAATGTATAATGCATCGCTTGTGTCTATGCAGTGATACCTCTCTTCTGCGTCTCTCAGACTTGGAAAAGCTGACAACTCCATTTGAACAGCACTTTGAGCTTTCACAACTTAAAGATACAAGTAAATCTAAAATGCATGTGAAGCAACTTTTGAATGTATAGCTCTTGTCTCTACTGTCGCTACTCGCATATTTATTAAATTTATTGGCACAGGTCTAAGAGTCACTAGCTTGTGCCCCTGTGTGGCTGGATAATCACCTCTTACAGTTTAGTGCTCCTCATTCTTCAAAAAATCAACAACATTTCAAAGAGCACTTTTCAAAACAAGTCAATCAAATGCCAATCAAGCCCTTTTTAAACATATATGTTGTGTCTGGGGAGCATTTGTCTGTCAAAGATGTGCTTGTTGCTAAACTTCCTTCATACTTGATGCCACAAGTTTTGTTTTGCTAGCTGCCACTTCAAAAACCTGATGCATGTTTTGTTGACGGCCTCATCCATCATGTACTCACCAGTCACGCTCTTCAACGAACATTGGCTGTTCTTCCTCTTCCTCTTCGGGCCATTGAGCCACCTACAACAAGACCGACAGAAAGAGAAATTATGTTAATTATGAGAATATTAGCAGGACACGTCGACAGCTAAAGTTTTGTCGGCTGAATTTAAAAATCTAATTGAGTTATTGAAAAGAGACCTGATTGTGAATTATCATTGTGCAATAATGTGATTAAGTATTCATGACTCAGGTGCCCTAGTGTCAGAGCAAGACGTTTCCAATTAACCTGGTGTCGGAGAAAATTCATAGTAGGTTGTCAGGAAGAAAGTTTTGTCAACTTCTGATAACCTTTTGTTTCAGGATTTTTGAAGATAAGTCCCTAAATGTGCCCTTTTGTTAACTCCAATATCTTTGTATTTCCTAGTAACTCTGCATACTGTATATAGCCCACACACAATAAATCAGAACACAATTACTATTTATTCTTTCTTTTTCTTTCTTTTAAGAGATTTTTTGGCCTTTTTGGATTTACTTGACAGGACAGTTGACAAGTAAACTAGGGATAAAAGTGAGCAGTGACATTTGGCAAATTGGCAAATTGTGGAGGGTCTGTAGCAGGAGACCATCCAGCATACTATGGGCCTGAAGCAGGGTACATACTGGGCAATGCAGATTTTGTCACAATATTGACACATGACGATGTTTCAATTTCACATTCATATTGTGGGTAATATATTGTCATCAATTCACTTATAGGTGATGTCTTTGGATGGTAGGTGGATACTGGAGAAGGAGATAACCCTTGATAAAATGGGGAGTACATACAGATTCCATACAGAAAGATTGCTTGCTGCCTAACTCAGGGATTGAACTCCTGACTTCCTTGTTTAGAAACTGGAGCAATAACCACTTGCCCTCCGAGCAACCCCAGTGAAACTATTTATAAACAGAACCAAAAATAATGTCAGTTTACCATACATTATAAACACCATACATGATTATTTTGGGTTAACGTTAGTGAAAAATATATGATACATGACTTTGTCTGATCAAAACAAGCTGCGTAAGGGTTGGGTTTACTTCTTATTGAATCACTGTGGTGGTATTGACCAGAATGGATGAATCCATCTATCAACAACCTCTACAATCCCTCTCTATTAATTCAGAGCCATACTGTATTGCTTAAACATGGCTGTGTTTTTATATACATGTATCTATGACAGGCCTTGAAGCAACTTGGGAGACATTTCTGTTTTTGGGCCCATTCATCATGCGTATCCACATATCAGCCAACCATCTGCTGTTAGAATTAAACTAAAAATATAAGAGCCTGGAATATTTAGGCTCAGCCAAAATCTCTGTGAAAGAGTGAGTTGGTGTTACTTATAAGCTAGACCTTGTACCTAATTAAGTGGCATCCAATGTGGTCTTCTGCTGCTGTAATCCACCTGCTTTGTTCAGATATGGTCTTTAGGTAACAAATCTGAGCTAATGTTGGCTTTCTATAATCTCAGACCATTTGTCCACAGATCTGTGAATCACTGGATATTGTATCTACACATGTTTCTATGTGAAAATCCAAGTTGATAATCGCTTTCTGAATGCTCCGTCTGGCACCAACAACTTTTCTTGGTTTGAACTTCAGCAAACTGGTCTTAAACTTTATTTAAGCAGGTGGCCAGTTCATTGAGTTTCTTGTGCTCACTATTAACCTTTTTATTCTTTCTTTCCACATTCTACAGTCTATTTTGGATATATTTAGGTTAGCATTTTACATTTTGAAACATCAAATACACAATATTTTTCTAATACAAGTGGTATTGTGGAGCTCTCAGTGAGAAATGTCTGATTAGACACCTGTCTCACATGTCCCTGTTTCAAGACAGGAACAAACAATCTGTGCCGGTTTTCGATAAAAACAAATTTGAGTACATACTGTATAAACAAAGCCTTGACATCCTCACAACCAAAGACACATCTTCTCCAATCAAATATATTGTTAATTTTTTTTGGCAACAATGATTCTCTGGGAGCATTTGTTGACTGCGCAAAAGCAGGCAGGAGCACTTTCATTAATTTTCAGCTCTTAGAGAGGACTATACCTGAACATAATTACTCAAACATGCCCAAATGAAACTAAACACAACTTTGGGTATGCATTTGAGGCAGAAAGAACATTAGAACATGATTAAAAGCCAAGAAAAGTCAATTTTGCATTACATAGTACATTTAAGAACAACACAAAATGCATGTAAAAATCATATACGTTGGCTGTGGGGAAGATATTATGAAGTAAAAGCAGAACTCTTTAAAAGACGCTATTGCAGTGGGATGTGTCTATTTCCCTGGGGTCCAGCTGACACTGTCTTGAAAGCAGCAGAGCGTCCTCCTACACAAGGCCTCAGTCAGACCAGCTCCATTAGCAACATAAATCACATGGCTTTTAACACAGACAACTTCAGCGGCTATATTTCACCACTCTGCTTCACCCTTAAAGCACAAAGTCACAGTCGCATACTGTTAAGCTTATGCCATTAAGGCCATATAGTGTCGAACATACGGACAGTTTCTGAAGAGCTTATGAAGAATGGTCAAGTTAATGGGACTACACCCACAGTGATGCATTTTAATTTTTAAGACGATATTGAGAGAGAAAATAATCTTGATCCATACAAGTTTAAAAGTTTTAGTATTCCTAATTTTTTATTCTGACTTTTTGTGGCTTGATGATTAGAGCTTTTACCCTTGAACTAAAAAATGAATAATGGTCCTGGGTACTCTATATAAACCGCAATGTACTTTTTATTTTGACACTTTTCTGTCAGAACTAGCATTTTGAACCGTCTTCACAAGTACATAAACAGATTCTCTTTCAGTTTCTCAGTAATTTACCATCTTAATCCCTTGATACACAAAGAGAAGTCTCATGGCCCTGTTAAAAATGAGGATATTTTAGCAGCGCATTTTTCTCCAGGGCGACTGCAGCAGTGTAATTGCCTGCTCAGGACGTACTGTAAATGAGCCGAGATGCCAACACAAACTCAAGTCTTTAATTAGGGCCGCTCACTTACATTTCCCTTTGTCCTTTTTACAACAATCCACTCAATTAAATAAAGTCCTATTTATTAAAAAAACGAGGTGTGGATTCAGCTTTATCTTTTTTTCCAACCATGTCAGCGCTTTTAACAAGTGGAAGAAGAGGTAATGATAATCAATATTCAAGTACAAAAGAAATTTAAAAAAGAAAAGTAGGATACATAGTGGTCATTACTAGCCAGTTTGTTGCAGGGCTGAGACATATAATTGAAGATGTTCATGCTCATATTTATTCACGAGGAGCAATTTTTACTAGTTTTCCCAAAATGTGCCTGACTTTGGATGGTGGGAAAAAGTCATAGCACTTGGAGAGAACCCAAAACGACACTGGGAGATCATGCAGACTCCACTCAGAGAGGTCGTGGTAAGCAGCACTGCTACCATGCAACTTTTAAACAATAATAAAGACATTTCAGGTACTTTATTTAGCCTATTTCTACTATTGTGACTGCTATAGGGCTATGTGGGACCTTTTGTTAGCTATTTCCAACTGAATCAGACAAGACAAAGACAATTTACTGAAGTGAAAGTAAAAATATCCTTTCTTACGCAAATACACTTGCGCTTGAATAGAGGTTACTTTTCATTTTTACATTGACCATATTTACTGAGACGTTGACATGTGTATGAAAAAAAAATCAAAGATCCTTTCAGGCTGACCATTGTCTTTGTGACACTTTCATTGTCTGCGCAAAATTAAAGCTGTCAGAGAATCAGAAAGATGAGGACTCGCCATCAGTAGGTAAATGCCTTCTGCCAAACTGGCTCCCACATCAAACGCGCACGCTGCCCTGAGGCGACAGCCATCAAACTGTCAGCTCAGTGGCAGGCTCGTCCCGCATGAGTCGAGAGCAGGAAAACAGTTAACACTCGAAATTCCAGCTCTACCAATGACAGCACAACATATCCTAATCCTATAGAAAAAAAACATCACACCATCCATTTCTGTGTTTTATGTGCACAGTCAATATATGATGGCAAAGCGAGTATCGAAAAGCACAAATCACAAATTAATGTTGCAAGCATCGGGATTTTTATAAGCTATTAAAACAAACAAGCCAGGCACTCAAATGTATGGATCAAGGAAAAAGGAAAGTAGCCTGTCAGTGCAAGTCGATGTATAGAGGCACTTAGCTCAAATACAAGCTGTTCTGATCACCAGTGAAAAGATCATGAATAATTGAAACGTTTTTTGATGGAATGTCATTTTTTTTCACAGGTCGAGGCATGACTCTCTCTCTTTATTTCCAATCTCCAAACTCTTGCAGTGATGGAATGTGCAATTGCAACACAGGCATCTCTGAATATAAGCGTATATTCTCAGACCTAATTCTATACATCATATTCCTTTCGACAACAACAAATTATATAGAGAACAAGTTCCAACAACACTATGGGATCTGGGTAGTATAGAAGCATACAATGATACCACAAGCCAAAAAAAGAGGATCAGGCCAATAAGAGGACACAGAAATGACTTACAGTGAGGAGCGGATGATGCAGTGCGACTGTAAAATATGCATGGTAGACCGGAGTAGGAGTTTTAAATTGCAGATGTTACAGCATGGACTTAATGTCTACCTCTTCCTTCTGCCTGATGCCTCTACCAGTCGCGCTGCTATGTTTAGCTTTGCACTCAAAACACACCCTCCCTTTGCCACCATTGGTCTGTATGTTGACTTTCTTCTTGCTACATACTGTACTGTACTTGCCCCGCTGCTAGCAAGCAACACCCATGTCTTTCAGGACAGGAGGGGAGACAAGATTGTCATGTGACGTGGCCACATAGCTATGGTAAACAGATAATTGTATAGGTGGCAGAACAGCTAAGATGGTTTTATTGAGTGTAATATATCACATGCATGAGTGAAGACAATTACTGGGTTTAAACTTAAAAGGCCAAAATGTAATTTTGTGTATTTTAAGACAGTAGTAGTTAGCTAGTTTGCATGTGGGATCCATTTTTTTAAATAATTTATACATTATTTTGATTTTTTTTTTTAAATTCACCACTGTTACATTGCTACTAATTTGAATTGACATTTTTAGTGTTTTATTTAGTCAAAACAATATCTACAGTATCAAATACAATGAACTTCAAAACAATATTGAACCAATTTGCAACCACTTTCTAGTCCAGATCCACAAATTGTAAACCATGATATTATGGGCTTTCACTTGATTAATGTACACCTTACAAACAACTTTATATCTCCATGGCAACCTCAATAACAATACGTCATAAATCCCAACCAGGTGCGGCTATAGTCGAAGCATATTTTTTCTCAAAATCTGGTTAAAAAGTGTCCCTTCAAGGCACAATTCAGATCAACATCTGCTTTGTCATTACGACTCTTTAGGCACACAGAACAATACCAACGGTACCCAGTGTGGTCAGAATTATATCCATGACGGCCAGTGAATAAGGCCCCCTGTCCTATGTTTAGAGTGCCACAGTGGCCTATTGTCTGCAGCCTACAGCTGGCCCCGGCCCGTCCTATACATCCAGCTCTAATGGACACTTTGTTCCCTCGTGTGTCCCGCCACTGTCTAAATTACAGGCAGCCGCAGTCAGAAGTGGAATAGCCACCGAATGAGAAAGACACTTAGGCTCTGTCCAAAATACACACACATGTACAATATCCTACATAGAACCACTAATAAACATGTAGCCAAATCCTCAAATGTGCACATCCAGTACAGACATCCTGTTAGCTGAAGTTAAAAATGGCTACATGCTAAAGGCTACATTTAGAGTGTATTTATAGTTCAGTGAACACTGCACTTGTACATGCATGACATATATGTAAGCATACTACAATAATTATCAGTATCAGTAAGCATTTGCATAGAACAAATGAGGTTGTTGGCCCATCTGAATATTGAACCCTCAACAATCTTGCTGAGAGGAAGGTGTCATTTTCCATCATGGTAGAAAGTTTAGGAATCACTGTATAGATATTGAGGTGATATGGCATCTAAGACCAAGTGCTGAAAGTAGAATAAGTAGAAAAAAACACATTATCAAGGAATAGCACAGAAGTCATGTGTCCTGAGCGTGCTGTTGAGAATATGAAGACAGGCTAATGTTTTGTATGCACTTATGTTTCTATGAGAAAAAATGTGCACCTGACTTATAGACGATAGATTTATAGCTTTTCTGTGGCAGGACAGTATAACTTGTTTTTCAGGTCTGCTCTGAAGAAGAACGCATGTAACAAATGCTCACATGATGATGTAAGAACAAACACATGAAACATTTTCATTTTCAACGGGGGAGATAGGCCCAATTCACTGTAAACAAAGTCATATGCAATTTATGAAGTTGATGCTGAAAGCAGTGACTGGACATGGGCCAGTCAAAGCTGTGGTGCTTTATGACTTGTCGTTATACTTGTTGGATGGGATGCTTGGGAGATAATTGCCAGGGATAAAACAGGCCTCTCGCAGCCACACATGAAAAACAATCCGACCTCGTAGCATGGAGGAACAAGGCTGCACCAGTGGAAATGCAACACAGTGCAAGACAGCATTACATCACACTTATTGACCTATTGCGACCAATGATGCGAAGAAGACACTGTAACTACAAGCTTTATCTCAAGTGGACCCAAGCCTGATTTATTTTTTACTTGCTACTGTATTTAAAATTTTTTTTATCACAGAACAGATTATGAATGATGAGGTTATTTATAGCCATTTTTGCGTGTTGTACATTCACAGGCAAGTATTTTCCCATGCAACTTTCATATAATCCAAAAATACCTGTACGTGTGATTCTCCCTTCAACAGGTGAATAGAGTGTTCCTTCTTGTATCTACAGCATCATTTCAAAGTCGCATCCCTCTTCTAAGCAACAGCATGGGGAAGGGGGGGCAGACAAAGCTTACATCACATCCAATGGTCATCCTCCGCATCTATATTGTCTCCGACTGGCGACAGAGCGTCTTAAGCCCTTACAGCTTACTTCTTTGTGCTTTTAATTATCCCTGAGGTGCTAAGATCCACATAGTACAGGTGTTTGGGATGCACATGTGAATATTAGCAACACGGATTATATGTTGCTAAGTCACACGGGACATGACAAATGAAAAAGGCATTGCATACGCTAATACACTGGACGTAACCAACAGTTGCCGTCCCCCTAGGGCTGTGCGGTCGATAATCTCCTGACAGGTGTCCGTGTTAGCTGAGGAATCTGCCCGGGCTCCGGCAGATTGACTTTCTTAACATAAGCTTGTAATGCAGCACATGGGCACACAGCAGATCCAAATGAAACGCTGTGATCTTGGCAAAGCAACAATACAGGACTTTTTACATGGCGTGCCAAGAGCCCTTCATCCATCAGAAGATCTCTGTTTAACTTATATTTTCATTAAAAGGGTCATAACATGCAAGAATAATTTTGATCACCTTTAAAATAGCATTTTCCCCCTACTGCCCACATCCTTTTTACTACTACATCCAATGCAAACAATGGATGAATTAAATTAAAACTTTTGACTGGGAAATCACATTATAAAAAAAGCCTAAAAGTCAATTTAGCGTAATAGAGCCCCGTAATAGAACATTATTGCTCTTTTTGCATTTGGAGGTACACAAACCACTCAAATTAATCATTTTTAAATCATTGCTTATTTACTGCATTTCTTAACACCAAAACATTTGCACAGTACCTTGAATTGTGTGGTGTATGAATTGTGCTATACAAATAAACAAAACCTTGCCTTACTGTGTATTGGGTAAGCTAGTGAGATATTGGTAGATCACATGTGGCTATAGGCCCAGTTAATACAACTTTGTGGAAAAAGGAAAAATACACTTTTGTTTTCGTCAAAGGAAGTAGAGCAGAGACGTAAATTGGCATGAAAATTCCATGATCCAAGCTCGAATGTAATTAATGTCATGTTGTCCTTTGAAAACCTCCCCCAGACAAGAAAGATGACGTGATAAAACCAAAGACGAGAGGTCAGAAGTTGAATGAAGAAAAAAGAATTTATTTAAGGTCGTTGTGACCTCTTGGTCTCATATTTCACTGAATATGTTTTGACTACAATTTTTTAGGAGCCTATATTTACCTCACAAAGTCCTAAGCCCTGATCTCAGACTTATCTCGTGATATTAACTTTACATTCATCTAGTCACACTTAAACAAACCTGTGACTCTCATTTTCCTGCCTTTTAATGCTTCAGACCTGCACTAGTGTTGTGGACATACTGTATGACCGTCATAAAAAACACCAAATTCCAAACTGATCAAAACAAGGTGCAGATAGTGATCAAACGTGACATTTCTATTAGTTCCAAACGGCTGAGTTTATCAGTGATAGACTATATTATCTGTATGAAAAGAATAACAAGGCCCAATAATGTCTGTCACACATTCAGGAGCAAGTCTATGGAGTCAACTGAGTTGAACATTTCCAACTGATACACTACAAACTAACATAACATACTTTAAGCTTAATAATTGTTTATAAATTAATTTTTTATTGATTTGCTCTTCAATGTTTTTCAGTCTGGATTACCAAAACATTGTGCTTACAAAATAAAAAATGTGACCCATTTCTCATTCGAAACCCAATGTTGTGAACACTGGTCAGGATAACTAGTACTATCTACCAATATGTGCTTGTAAGATTTTCCTGAAATTAGATATAAAGAAAGTGGCATAAGGACCTCCTATGAAATAATCTGAATACTCAAAAAAATCTAATAATAACAACAAAGCATGTGATTGCTTATTATGCTGATTCTGAAGATGATTTTTGGCATATTTAATCAAATAAATTGTGTGTTGTGATCCCTCTCACCGTTTCTCTTCTCCCTCTGATGGGTTAGAGTCCTGCTCGTTGGGCATGTGTTCCATTCACCTCGATTCCATCCAGCAGCCAATCAGGAGAGACTGAGGCAAGCCCCGCCCTCGGATGCACACTTGTCATTCGACGGTTGGGGTGGGGGCGGGTGCAGTCAGTTGAACATGACAGGGTCCCGTCCCCCCGGTGCAGGGGAGGGGTCTCTGCAGGGAGTGGGCCCCCTGTGAGGTCAGTGCGGTGTGCTGGACGTGAAGCTACAGTGATGTTACAGTGATGCAGCTGAGACGAGAGGGGTGGAGGGGGTGTGGCCTGGGCCAGAGGGGGACGGGCACCTCAGGGATCCAGAGGCGAGAGGGAGTCTGGAAGAGAGCACAACACGGAACTGTTAGATTGAAAGCTCTTTGAGATGCTCTTAAAGACCTAAAAAATAAATGGCGATGCAAACCACAAGACAGCTATATGTTGCAACATACATGTACAGAGGGCTTGATTTTTATATCTTCTGATAGACCAGTAAAAAAAAAAAACACAAAGCATATTTCTTCGATGAATATCCCCAGAGTAACACACAATGTTTGTTGAATAATGAGGTCAAGTAAAATAAATAGTTTGGATTACTTTAAATAATGTATTATGTTACGTATATATGCTTTACTGTTCCCTAATAGAGTGTAGTTATTGTGTATTGATAATAGAATTAAAAAATTTCCTTTATCTTTTAGTTTTCATTTTATTTGTTTAAAAAAAGTGTTTAGTGTGCATTGTAAATGTCTGACTGTGAATACATTAAACTGGAAAATATAGAGTATTTCACTGTGGTTTGGGATGGTCTCCATCTACTGTCCACTCAATATCACATGGTCAGTATGTGCAATTTGTATAGGCCTTATCAATCCATGGTTCGACCAACTCTGAGAGCACCATATCACAGTAACTAAATAATTCATTCACCAGAAGCTCAGCCTTGGTAGAGAACTAGAAATGAAAGTTTAGCTATTAAAACCCACAGTTGTTTTTGAAGCAGATTTTTATAAAGTCAGTAATGGGTTCTATGGGAATTTCTCTTTCCACAAGCCCTTAGACAGGAGCCCAGCTGCTGCACACTCGGGTTTGTGTGGTAAAATTACCTCTTCTGTCGGGGACTGTGGCAGCAGGTGGGGGCCTGTCACACTGCTTTGATTAAAAGGAGATTTCAGAGCAAAACATCTATTGTGTTTTAAAGTTTAGACACATCACTGACTTAACTAGCTATTGAGGAGTAAAAATGTAATTTCTTGATTGCACTACAATGGCTATAAAACTGCAAGACAATTAAAAGCTCACCATCTTGATTTTTTTGACAACCCAGATTTGTTGTCTGTCTGGCTGTTGAATGATACACCAAGAATATCATTTGCAACATTTTAAGGAGGAGCTGGAAAAGCTGTTTCCACCAAGGAGACTGCTTTTGACTGCATGTTCTGCATGTTCTGATTTGGGCACTATATCTTTACTATAGATAATGTAGACGGCTGAATGGGTGTCGGCAGGCTGTTCAATATAGATTGGGCAAAAATCCTCATGTGATTCCTGTGCACAGATTATGGCTATTGTTTTGCTCTTAGTTGAAAGCATTACTATAGTGTTAGGTCAGAGGCTAAAAACAGACAAGCGACCTGTAGCTATCCTGTGTTGCTTTTTAAAAATTCTTTGTCATCTAATTTCGCTACACTTCTTTGATTTGAAGACACGCAAAACATACTACAACCAGTTTACACACCAAAAAAGCATTCAACATAACACCACTTCTATCCCATGTTCCCTAGCTTGTCCCATGTGACCAGTGAAGGAACTTAATACTTCTAACATTACACATGAAACAACACAGGCTTTTTCTCTAGAGCAGCTGCTAACTAAAAGTCCCACAATGTTGTATGCCGTGGTCCGGGAGGGCGAGTGTACAAAGTTCACAGTAAATGGTTACAGAATGTCACCTCTATGTTTGTGAGCATGTAGGAGTAGTCAGAAGGTCTCAATCCATTAGCTAACACAGCCCCTCCATCCTGTTGTCCGAGAAGTGGGCTTTATTTCCCCTCTGCTAATCCTTTGGTTCAATGCGTTTCTAATCCGGAACACTGGGATACAGGGCCATGAGAATTCCTTTAGAGATGACTGATATTATTATTGCCTTCCTACTAATAGAGAGATTATTGAACATAAGCAAACAATCATTTTGTTAACCACACGAGCGATTCAAATCCGTTATGTCGTTTAATGCTTCAATATTTACTGTAGTGTAGCTAAACAGGAAGAGTTGTACTGTCACCCATCAGCTAGACCTGTACCACAATTTGAGAACCCCTGATCAATAGCACTGTATATGACAATGCAGATGACAGATTTACAAAATAAACAGCTATTGGGGCCATTGAGACAGTATTTAATTCAAAGTTTATAATATAAATGTGTTTTCAGTGCACTAATTGTATACTGATGTCTACAGCCTAAACTAGAGCCAGTATCCTTGGAGCAATCGCCTTTTTTC
>JAVQKG010387329.1:0-10922 GCA_036025885.1 Hypseleotris bucephala | reverse complement strand
GATGTACCCAAATCGATACAGTTCGGCGTCCTTATAGGGTCTAAGTATCTGCAAAGTTTCAAAGTGATCGGGCATTTCGTTTTTGAGTTATTGCGGTCACACGGCCAATCTGCGGACGCGGACGCGGATGATGAAACCATGATTCTCGCGTTTCGCCGATATAATGAGAAAACACAGTGAAGTTCACCGAATGGACTATAGGTGGTGTCTTGAGTCTTAAATTAAAAAAGTTGATACCGGAAGTTGGCCGGTTTGCAAGCGGAAGTAAATTTTTTCAAGATGGAGGTGGACGGTGTTGATCAAGTAGGTGTTTTTTCGACCTGTTTTGTTTATTTTAATCTTTCATAAACGACAAGCTCAGACATTTGACATTAAATCGAAATGCGAAGTTACCGTATTTTGTGTATTTATGGAGACCGCAGACAGTAAGCCAAATATTACGCGTATGCCCAATTCAAAACAATGAATGTCTGGTGCGCTACCGGTTTGCTGTCTCATTGTAGCCAGAGCAGCTAATGCTAAACCGCTAACCCCTGTCAGATTTGACTTACTTGCTTCAAATCACTGTAAATGACACGATTTCAAACTCAGAAATCACCTAAGTTACAAATAGACAACTTAATTACACATTTTCTCCGTGGCTTTGGTTATTGTGTAGCACGACAGATGTATGTGTCTATGTATGATCCTATGTGATCTTCCTTGATGACAAGGAAAATGACAGAATTACTGACAGTGATGAGTAGATACGTTTTGTGTAGGCATATTTTGATCATTGTTTAATGTAGCTAATATGTTGTTTTTTATGTCAACGCAAAACACTGGCCATTGACTGTTGAAGTGATTGGAAACACCTAATTCATATCTGAAACATTTAGATAGTGGTTGGTCAATTCTTGTTTTCTTCACAAACCATTTGATAATTCGATATACCTTTTTCTCATTTCAGATGGAAATGGGGGACAATAAAGGAGGCACAGGGCTGAGACAGTACTATTTATCCAAGATCGAAGAGTTGCAGGTAATATTTAAGACTACAAATGATTTTCTTTAGTGCAATATAATTTTTTCCTTACTAATTACTTTCTTTTTAAATAGTTGACAGTGAACGAAAAGAGCCAGAATCTGAGACGTCTGCAAGCCCAACGAAATGAGCTCAATGCAAAAGGTCGATTAGATTATTTACCACATCACTAAAAACACGTGACGCTTTTTAAGACAGTTTTAATAATGTTCTTGTGGTTTCAGTGCGTCTGCTTCGTGAGGAGCTCCAACTTCTACAGGAGCAGGGGTCCTATGTTGGGGAAGTGGTCCGGGTCATGGATAAAAAGAAAGTGTTGGTTAAGGTCAGCTGTGTTTTTCTATTTTACAACATATTATATTTTGTCTTTAACATTAATTTAACATGAACATTTGTTATCTCACATTTTCTAGGTACACCCTGAAGGAAAATTTGTTGTAGATGTGGACAAAAACATTGACATAAATGATGTGAGTACTCTTAGTCAACAGACATGCGTGAATAAACATCCTACTGGTCACTGACATTCTTCATATTTTGCATCAGGTAACTCCGAACTGCCGTGTGGCCCTTCGTAATGACAGCTACACGTTGCACAAAATCTTGCCAAACAAGGTGGACCCTCTTGTGTCTCTGATGATGGTGGAGAAGGTGCCAGACTCCACCTATGAAATGATTGGAGGTCTCGATAAACAGATCAAGGAGATCAAAGAAGTGATTGAGCTTCCTGTCAAGCATCCTGAGCTGTTTGAGGCTTTGGGGATTGCACAACCCAAGGTCTGTAACCGGCATGATTTCTGCAATAAAGAAATGCTGTCACCAGGGAAGAAGTCAACATTTGTAAATCTGTTTTTGTAGGGTGTGCTGCTGTATGGACCCCCAGGCACAGGCAAGACACTTCTGGCCAGAGCCGTAGCCCATCACACTGACTGCACCTTCATCAGAGTGTCCGGGTCAGAGCTGGTTCAGAAGTTTATTGGAGAAGGTAGGATTCACTTGAAGCTGTAGTCTTAGCTGTAGGAAAATCTAACCATGTTGTATGATGTAAAGTAGGTTGTCTGTAGTCTATACAGCCAGGCCAGTGGAGGGGCTAAAGTTAAACTTGACTACCACTTGTCAAAGGGATATCCCACAAACTCTTGACTTGGTGTAGAGGCCAGGTGGAAATTTAAGTTAGATCATAATTATGATATTACCTACTTTACACTATAGAACAGAATCAGACTAGGCATTTTTTTTACTTTACACTTTTTTTTATTATAGGTGTCCACTAAGATCTGTAGTTGTAATTCTAACCCAACTTCTTTCTTAATGTTGTTTTTTCTCCTTCATACACAGGTGCTCGGATGGTGCGTGAGCTGTTTGTCATGGCCCGTGAGCACGCTCCCTCCATCATCTTCATGGATGAGATTGACTCCATCGGGTCGTCCCGTCTCGAAGGGGGCTCAGGTGGTGACAGCGAGGTACAGAGGACAATGTTGGAGCTACTCAATCAACTGGACGGATTTGAAGCCACTAAAAATATTAAGGTACAAACATATATCATTTAGTCGTATCTAGGGATGGGACAATATAAAATATTTTTTTTTGCAATAAAAACACTGAATTTATCATAGCTATTTTTTTTCATTATTGAGATTATTGTTCATTGCAATAATCTCAATATCCTTGGTACCTAATTGTGAATACAGCCCACAGGAAAACCTATGCAATAAAAATATTTTCATCCAACAATAAAATCTACTGTTGTACTTTCAGCATTTTAAAGCCTCAATATGGTCCCAAGCCTCGTCGTATTACAAAAAAAAGAGATAAATGAACAGTACTGTAACTCCCTGTTTTCTTGAAAGGTCATCATGGCAACCAACCGAATTGATATCTTGGACTCAGCTTTGCTAAGACCTGGGAGAATCGACAGGAAGATTGAGTTCCCTCCTCCCAATGAAGAGGTAAACAATTAAATAGTCTGTAAACATTTTAGGTTTGCTAGCTCTGTACAAATGGAATTGGACAGATCCTTGTAAAAATCCATTAATATTAAATTTTGTGTTTTAAATAAATTGACTTTTTTTTTCAAACATTTCTTTTAGGCCCGTCTTGACATCTTGAAGATCCACTCCAGGAAGATGAACCTCACTCGTGGCATCAACTTGAGGAAGATTGCGGAGTTGATGCCTGGAGCCTCTGGAGCTGAAGTCAAGGCAAAAATTATATTTATTGAATCTTTATACTTTGGATATACAGGATTAATATTTTGACTTAAATTGAGCTTATTTTGTTCTGTAATTTCAGGGTGTTTGCACAGAAGCAGGGATGTATGCTCTGAGAGAAAGAAGAGTTCATGTGACTCAAGAGGACTTTGAGATGGCTGTGGCAAAGGCAAGTTTAACTATGGATCCTTTTTGTATTTGTACACATTTTAAAAAGTATACCCCGAAAAAAAAACATACTATATTGTATTTTCAATGGAGAAAGCAGCAAAGTAAGCAAAACAAAAGGTTTTATTGGACAAGTACTCACAGGAATGTAGAGGACCACAATTGATTGCCAGTGTAGCCTAAACGCTACACCAAATAAAATGTTTAATTGTCAGTACTTTTGCTTACAGTCCAACCAGGCACTGACATTACCTGGTTGGCTACTGCAAATTTCTCCATAGAAAATTCATAATAGTCAGTTAAATATCAGTGTACACTATTTAGAATGTTTACAAATACAAAAATAGTAGATCTTTCAAATTCAATCACGATTATGTATTGTTACTAATCATTTTGACTTTAAAATTTTAGGTGATGCAAAAAGACAGCGAGAAAAACATGTCGATCAAGAAGCTGTGGAAGTAAAGGGCCTTGTGTACTCTTCATACACACTGCAAAACACTTATGTATATTTTTCTTCTTTGTTTATGGTTTGATTTAATTGTTACAAGTCATTCTAAAATAAATGGTTTCTCCAAATACTATATGCCTCACAAGTAATTTTCAAGAGACCACTTCACCTTTACTTGGTCACCTGCTGATTTTATTTAATTGTACAGTTTATATTTAAGTTGTACATATGGCACTTCACATTTTAGCTGGTTAGGTTGAGCTTTACAAGTTTTGCACTGTACATACTGTGCGTACTGCATGCACGAACCACCTTGTCTTGTATTAAACTACCTTAGCTTGAACACATAGTCACAACATAAAGGCTTGCCAGATGTTTACAGATAGAATAGTGTTCAGATGCCACATTAAAGGGGTCCTATTAGGCAAAATTGACTTTAATTTCCACAATTTTCCACTCTTGAATTGGCTCTGGTGCCTCCTCCCCCAGCTACGCAACCCACAAAGCTTACAGAGAAAGAGGAGTGTTGACAGAAAGTGAAAATATACATTCCTTTCAAAAAGATGTTTTAGCTAATAATTTTATAACCAACAAAGCTAATACAATAATCCACATGTCTAAAGTATTTCTTAATATCCCAAAAAGAGATAATAGGGCCCCTTTAAACTGCTACAAGTCTGTTTAGATGGTTACAGCATTTGTCTTTCACATCATGCGTCCTTGGACAATAGTACTGCCCGTCTTGGCACAATTTGGATCCATGGAGCTTGAAGGGGGCTAGCTTCTTCTTAACCAGGACAGAGGCACCCACTGTGGCTCCCTCTGCACCCTCTCCATAACGACTTGGAGCTCAATTAAGGCACTGACTGGGTCCTCCTTTACCAACACATAGTCCACCCAATGCCCATAGCACTCGTCCATTTGTTCGGCTGATTGCGTCATATCCTGCAAGTCGTCGTCCTGTTAAAAGAATGAAAGGCATTATAAAAGGTGTCTTCAGGTGGCATTAATGTTCACAATAACCAAAATGGCAAAGGCTGCAATTTTTGGTGCAATATAATATCTGCACATGTTAAAAAACACTGCTACCTTTAAGGTTTAACCTCTTCAAATATGTTCTGCAAGACATGATTCGTGTGGAAGTTTAACAGTAACAGTTTCCCAATTACAAATCTAATCACAATCATCAGATTTTTAAAAATAAAAATTTATCTGACCCTGTTCAATTATGTAAATCTTTGGATTTTGACCAACAGTAGTCAAGTTTTACCCTCCTCTGGTCTCTACTGGCTACAGACCACCTTCTTCACATCATCATAGAACAGGGAAAGGTAGTCAACATTTTTTTCTTAACATTTTCATATTTTCATATATTCCCAACTATTGCTTTTACTAAAATGTAGCTTGTATCTGTGTACTTTACCGTGATCCCAGTAGACAGTGAGGAGGTGGAGCCAAGGAGTTTTCTTTGACTGTCGAGGATGCGAGGTCTTATGAAGATGACATACGGCTTGAACTCAGCTGTTCGTAGAGTCTTCAGTGCCTTTATGATTTTAGTAGGAAAAGTAATGTTGATCAACAAAAAACATGTCATCTTAGCATTGTGAGAATGCATTGTCACTTTTGTTTTACTAACCTCGGGTTGCACATCGACCAGGCAGACTTTGTTTTGAGCCAGTATTCTGTGGATGGACTCCAAACTGGTGCCATATAGGTTGTCTTTATACTCACCATATTCAATAAATCTACAACAAACAGCATCAACACAGTCAATTAGAATACAGATGAGTCACTACAGTGTTTATGAAAAGCTTATATTTGCCTTAAACCCTTTATTGTAAACCATCTGCTGAAGTAATTTGTTTGATTAACAGGATAAAGTATTGAACACTCACTTGCCGTACTGGATGTCTGCCTCAAAAGCGGCTTTACTGATGAAGTGATACTCCACTCCTTCTCTCTCGTGACTCCTCCGAGTTCGAGTGGTATCTACAGCGCAGCACAGATTAAAAAAAACAGAAATGGTTAAGTTTGTGGGACTTAAATTAAGCAAATTAAATTCTTAACACTTATAAGCTGTTTACATTTACAATCTAAAGTGCCATCTGACATTACAATGTTTTCAAAATGGATTAATTTTAATCCTGCTGTAGCTTACACTGTCACATCTGTACATACAGTGGTGACTATAATTCAGATTAAAGGGGCAGTGAAAGGTAACGTAAACCAAAACACTAAGAGACTTACGAGGCACAGCCAGGCCGTAGCGTCGGGGGTTTTCAGCGATGACCTTCTGTTTGAGCTCTGTGATCCGAGCTCCCAGTGAACCTGTCATTATCAAATATTGTGTTGGATTAGACTTACACCATGAAGCCTGTTACTTTGTGTAAAGCCTACCTATGAGCACGATGAGTCGCGGTTTCTCGTCGGGGCGGGGCAGGTACTGTGTGACCTCCTCATAGATCAGGAAGTCCGAGTGGTTGGAGTCTGGAGTCTGAGGGTCTCCAGATGAAGCCTGACGATCCTTCTTCAGATGGAAGCTCCTCCGCAGACTCGCTGTGGACAAATAGTACATACAATATTTTAAAACTTACAATTTAAACAGACTGCATCACTCCTGCCTTACAATACAAATACTCCCACATCCTACTATATCAATAATACTGTGAATACAAATGATTACCTGAGTAAAAATCCCATGAGAAAGCATGACCACAGAAGGCAGGGGCTGGCTTACTCTTGGGAGAAACTACAGCTCATATTAGACCATTATTCAACCATCTAAATCTCAACAAAACTATAAATTAATGAGCTTAATAGCCATGCATGGTGCATCTACACCTATACAAAGCACCTGAAAGCAAGACCACTGTGTGTACATAATTATAAAATAAAAAGGAAAATACTTTTAAGAAGTCTGACAGCACCAAAAGCAAAACCAAATAAATCGCAGAGCTCACAAGAGTCAAACACACTGGAGCTTTAATAATGACTCACTATGAAGCTATACATCTGATAAACCAGCAGACAACAAGACAACTCTCCATTATAGTTAATTTCGTACATAACGGTCTAATTACTGTAAATAATTTTTAAATATCAGATTTTTCAACTGTACAAGACATTTACTTTCAAAGCCTGTTGAATAAATACAACCCTGCTTCAAGTCTATATTATTTGAATAAACCATATGTGACACATTCTATCAAAACAGTGACTGGCACATACAGCAGCAGTGTGATGGAGCAGTAATTAGCTTTAACTAAATGACGGCCTCTCACCCAAATCCTTCCCGTTCAGGACAGCCTCACAGTCACAGTCTTCTGCAAAAACACAAACATGAAGAATCAAGAGGACAGCTGTTAGGAAATAAAACTAAACTATGGATCGTAAGAAGGGTACAATGTAAACTTTTAAGTGTTTACATACGACTAATAGTGTGGAAAAAGAAAATGTTGTATGAGCTGGTGCATTCATATATTACACATGTCCACTTACCTCTGTCAGCCTGATCATCTGATGTTGGCACAATAGAAAATAACAATTGTCAAGAATCAGAAGATATTTAACACTATTTTTAATCACAGTTACAACTAAATTAACAAAAAACTGTTTTTGACAGAATTATGGAAATATGCCAAAGTTCAATGGATACCGTGGTGTATTATTGTGGAAAAATATACACATATTTTTGTGATGTGTCTTTTTTTTTGTGCACCACTGTATTTTTTTGTTTAGGGCCAAAACTCAACAAACAAAAATACTCAAAAGTGAAACAGGCTTTTGGGATTAAACCTTGGTCATTGTACTTTCCCTCTTTTTCATTATCTTCTTAGCCAGATTAGATTTGATTTTAGACTGACGCTACACAAGCCCTTGATGCCAGTGGCTTGGCATTTGTGCTTTTAGATTGTTATAGACAAACTAAACTTGTGCTTACATGTGGGGACCTTGGCGATGTTGTTGTTAGGGAAGGAGCCCATTTTCATTCTGTATCTTAAACGCCTGAGAAATAAACATAACAAATACAGTAAAAAAGTATAAAGTATAGCAAATGACCAGTTTAAATTATGTTCAATATATAGAGAGATCTAGTACCTTTCCTGAAACTGTGCTGAGGGAATAAGAGCAGCGCGCAGGTTACTGTCTCCGACCTTCTTGGCCTGCCACCAGGTGGCGTCCTCCTGGCTCACCACCTGCAGGATGTCCCCTCTCTTAAAGGGGAGCCCTGCCTCTTGGCATGGAGTGGCTTTGTCCTCGAACGGAGTGTAGTCAAACAAAGCCCGAAGATAAACCTTTAAAAAAATTAAATAAAGATTTAGTGCAACTTTCTCTGCTTAAAAACAAAACAACAACATAAAGTTTAGTAAGAAGGCTGACCCTGCTTTCCTTGAGTCGATCTTCTTCTGCGACGGCTGGTATGATTTTCAGAGTGATGGATCCTTGTGACTGCGACTAAGAAAAACACTATTCTAAGTTTTCTCAGTTTTAAATGATAGTGTATTTTAATACTGCAAACACAATTAAGAATACATTTAATTATTTTATTGTACCAGGATCTGGCTAATCTCATCTGGCCGTCTGTGAGTTATCACTTTCCCATTCACCTCTCGCAGTTCATCACCAACATGCACCAGACCTGTACCACAAACAATCATATCGACATAATGTTAAAAATGAAACAAAATGAACAGGCACATACAGTAAAGCAGTATTACAACATACAGTATGTACTATATAATGTACCACACACATTTCCCCTGATGTCAAGTGCATAACGTCACCATGGAAACTACCACAAGCAGCTCCTGTTTGTAATCTCAAAATATACAATCTCGTGGCACTAATCTGAGGGATTTGATCTCTTGTTGACAGTTCAGAGTGGGTTACACAGCGTAATACTCAGTCAGAGCATCATTGGTAGTAAGAAAGTCTGGAGACAGCGATATTTCTAACTGTTGTTGAAAAATATATGAAAATGTGACTTGCTAATTGCGAATATTTTTTAGTAAAGTTAAAACCAAACTTGCCACTGCGGTCGGCTGCACCTCCTCTCATGATTCTGGCAACTATGACAGCTCCTGTTGCCTCATCTCTTCGAATCGTAGCACCCTTGGAAAAATTAAGAAAATATAAATAATAGTATGAACAGCATGTCCGTGTATGAATGTGTTTAATGTGACTGTGTGATTGTGGTGGTCAGGAGGGACCATAGGCGCAGAATGGCAGCCACCAATCGTGACTGTGGATTGAATGAATAATGCATGAAATTATAAAGCGGCTTTGAGTGTCTAGAAAAGCTCTATTTAATTGTCTTTTCTCTATTGTATTTAAACTCTTTTTTAGTATTGAAGCATCTCACCAAAGGCTCCTTGTTTTTGACCAGACGGACAATTTTCACTGACTCCTCCTCAAAGTCATCGTCCAGTTCTTCAGGCAGTGGAGGCAGCACAGGGTCAAAGTTTTTCTGGGCTACTGTGTCGTGAGCTGACAGCACAGCCTGCACACAAAAGATATTAGATAATTTCCCTCAGACATAGTAAAAGTTTGATTTATTTATAATACATATCAAGAACCTGGACATTTGAGACTAGTACTAAATCCATATTACAACAAAACTAGAGAAGGTAGAAACTAGCACTAAATCCTAAGATGTACCTTAAGGTGAGGAGCACTGAGCAGGAGGAGCAATTCTTGTTCATCATCGTCCAGTGGTCCGTTTTGAAGATCGTCAGCCAGCTGCAAATTTGACATAAAAGTCAGTAAAACATGTTTCTGCAAAGTGTCATGCAAAACTCACACAAATGTAGAGCACCTACATCCTCTGCCAGACAGGAGGCACTGTCGAGGACTGGCGTTGGACTAAGTTTCTCATATTGCTTCAGCTTTTCATGAATCTAAAAAAATAGACACATTTTCATTTAATTTTTCAATATTACAATTTCAAAACTGGTATCAGTGACTTCAGAAAACATTTAAAGCTATAAATCTAATGTACATCCAATCCATTGTTCTATATACTTAAAGAATTTACCCAAAAATTGTATATACTTAATATATTTATAAAATATCACCATATCGCACACTCTGACATAACAGTGATAAATTAAATGCTAAATTCAAATCATAAATACAATACCTTCATAAGATAAGCCAGACTCTTTTCACTTAACACATCTTTGAGGAAGCTGAGGTCTTCTTTGTGGTTGGCATCAGGGTGGAGCTGTGCAGTGAGCAGGGCCAGCGTCTCATGAAGCCCTGAAAACCATTAAGACCACAGTAAAACCTTATCTTCCATCTGGTCCCAAGCATCGTTAAATGTACAAGTCACTGTAATGCAGGCTTGATATATAGCCCCATGTATTATTCATAAGTATATAAAATGCCTAAGAGCTGCTTGGTATGTTGGGCTGTACCTGTGCTTGCAGACACTACGGGCATGGCTTCAATCATCCACAGACAGAAGGGACTTGGAAGAACGGGGAGATGGGGAAACGGCCAATACTGTACAGGTGAATGCTTGATCGTTTTGTGGAGGGTTTAAAGAGACATCTGCAAAAGAAAAGCACATAATAAATTTGACAAGTCACAAATGTTTAATTAGTTGATTACATACATTTTGAGTCATCCGGTTATAATTGAATACAAACTGAAGCTGCTGTAACCCGTCTGCTTCATGTTTTGTCATCTTTTGTCATCTTGTGTGTCCAATATCAAAATCTTTAAATAACAATTACCTGGTTATCAGAGCTAATGTTGGGCTTAAGAGCATTCTCAGCCACTCAGTGATGCATTTTTCCAAACCATTCTTTGTAATCCCTAGACATGGTTGTATGCAAATTCCAGTGGATCACCAACTTCTGAAATACCAAGAATCGTCCATCTGGCAAAACTATAGTATGTAAGTCACTGTTTTCTTCACATGAGCACGGCTAAACTGATTTCATGTAATGTGAGCCCTCCCGCAGCCTTAGATCCTCAGGCAGGTCCCTGTTGACTGCTCCGAAGTCGAGGTTGAAGACCAAGGGTGACAGGGCCTTTTCAGTGAGAGCCCCCCGACTTTGGAACGACC
>JAVQKG010387222.1:0-12963 GCA_036025885.1 Hypseleotris bucephala | reverse complement strand
CTGTGAACGTTGCAAAATTAGATGATGACCTGACTAATCACTAATCACTTCTTAATCATTCCTTCATGACCTTTTTTTGAAATATCTTCTTGAAGTATTTTGCTAAAACATAATTTGCTCATTCAGAGATGTAACTTTAAGTCTTTTGCACCTTTTAATCAGAAACATTGTGATTTATGTAAATCAAACTGAAACTACTGATGATGCAAGTTCAGCCTTAATCATAATGGTATAAATTGCAGAACTGGTAAAAGCACAATTTCTCACTTATTTTCTTTATAAATTAGATATTACAATTTTGCCTGGACTAATGTAAAACAATATAGAGTTTAAACAATGCAACTGCCAGCTGCAAACACAAAATCCCCAATGCTGCTTAGTGCCACGACCATGACATCATCCTTGTATTTAGGGCTATATCAGATCTTACTCAAATACAATATTTATGGCCACTTTTTTTAGGAATCCCTGCCTTGTCACCTTAAATTCCCTCTCATCAGGCCTTGTTAATTGCATTTGGTCACATCACAGCTTGACACGCTCAGATATTTTGCAGACACCAGACAAGGACATAGCGATACATGCAGTTATTTGTGATATTGCAATATTGTCATGATATATTGCGATATGTTGTGAGTATCAATATTAAGCAAAACTCCAGATACACCCTTAAAATAATCTTATGGCAAAACTAGCCTTACAGAGGAAATCTTAAAAATGTTAGCCTATTTAAAATCTGTGTAACCAAAAAAGATATCTATATTACAATTGCAAGTAGAAGCCTTTTGATCATGTGCAATTCAAATGATCACACCAAAAAAAAACTTAATATAAAGCCTATTCTTTATACATCTTCATACGACTCAAAATACGCAAATTAGTTCCAGCTCACACGACGTTGTCCCGTGCACAACTGTACTGTCTGCCCTCATCTCACACTCCAAGTGCATCTGTCACCACGCCTGCACACCTTACGCCCAGCAATACGCATTTTATCTTACCTTCTAACGCTAAAAAAGCAGTTCTTCCTCCTAGTCCGCCTCTGTGTGGACTAGTTGGCTCGGTCAAGCTGCTGTGTGGTCATCCAGACTAGCGGGATGAGAAGAAGGAGACTGCGGAGAGTACTCTGATGGACTGCGCGTCTCACTTGTTTTTGGAGCTGAAGGATGGAAGTGCGCCAGATAGTGGTGGTGAGAGGACACTGCAGCACTAGTAAAAGGCACGTTCCCAAGCCCATGAACACATCTGTGACTGACGGGATTATGATTTGTGACCATGCAATGTGGATTCAACAAAACACTGTATTATTACATATTAGGTACACGGGGGAGAAAAGCTTATTTGACCTTGGGTGCAAAGATTGGATAATAGCAATTGCACATGACACTAGTCATTTAAATGTTTAGCCAGGTGTTCTATTGAAAGCTTTCTCATTTTTGCAACTTTGGGTCTTTGGATGAACCACCCTGTACGCTGGGCAGCTCGTCACAGGGCTGACAAAGAGACATCAAATTGCAGGCAAACGTTCATTCATTGTTGGGGGGGCAGGTTAGATTCACTCATTTCCTTTATACATGCATGTCTTTGGACAGTATTGGGGGATTCAAAGTAGAGAAACCTTGGTAACACAGGGAGGACTTGCAGACTATCAATATAAGAGACCTAAATTAGATATTTGTCATAATTTGAGACAAGGTTTTGTGAGACATTCAATTTCTACAACTTACCAGAAACTTAGCACTGCTTAGCACCTCTGTACATAGGTACACCTGTTTGGGAAGGCAAATTCTGTAACTAATCATTCTGTTATGGTTCACAAGTCATGATATTTAGCATGTATGAAGATCAGAATGGACAAGAAAGACGATTTAGGTGACTTTGAACATTGTTATTAGTGCCAGATGGATTCACTGCACTGCATAATCTCCAGTTCTCAACCTTAGTTCTGATCAATAACATGCATAAAAATAGACGGTCAACCATGTATCATGCACTATGGAACATTTGCCCCTCATTACCTGCATGTCTTGAAGAAGAGAACCCACAGTAACAAAGAAAGGACATACAGACTCTATTCACCCTATCCATGGATCAGCACATTGGCACTATTAGCTGCCATGCATTCCTTAAATCCTACGCTATTTTAACACCACCTATTGTGTAAAAAGTCGTTAGCTTTTGAAGTAACACAACATCTCTCTTGAATGTATCACCTCTTGTGAATCTATTGCATGATTCCAATGGAATGTTTACAATGCGGCACGCCTTGCTTTGAACTGCTGGGAAGTTACCTGTCATCTGTAAACTCCGAGGTGTGTGAAAGAATGACAAGATGTGCATATTTCCCAGAGTACATCAATGTCAAAATTAATAACTCGCAAAGCACTCATAAAGCCATCATCAAGTGCCATGTGCTTTGTGTATAGTCTTTGATGTCAGTAGGCCTTTAGTTGAAAAATAATATACTTTCGGATTGCTATCGATATTGTAATATAATTTTATAACCCCCTCTGGCTTATGATATATTGAAAGCCTTTTCTTATTTATATGCATCTCCTTCAATGCACTGTCTGTCTACTGTATCTAGACAACAAACACGTCATGGTTTGAAAGCTTGCACTGTTGACCTCCTAGCCCCATGTATGCATTCCAAGCATGCAGACCACTCTTTCTTTTCCCCAAAACCACTTTATTAAGAACAGAAAATGCACCCCTCCAACATATGACCTGCATTAGAGCGAGCATGTCTCCTATAATGCGTGAAAAAGAATGCGCAAAATGAAAAAGTTGCACGTGAGATGAAAAGGAGGAAATGCTGCCGCTAAAGTAATTCTCAGCGTGCTTGGCCTTATTAAATATGTAGCACAAAGGAAATGCTTCTACTGTACCCATAGCCCCAAGAACAACTGAATTTTGCAAAAACATGGCCTCCTAGAGTAGATTTGGGATGGACCATTTTTTTCTTGACCTTGACCGTCCCAGGCTTGTCATCTCTGTCCTTTTCAGCAAATCCACCCCCTCCCCTCACTCCTACCCCACCAGATCCCAACAGCTTTAAATATTCAAGATGGATAATGGTGTTTGCCTTCTTCCCAAGGCTAGGCAGTAAGACAGAGACATTCTTGAACAAGCGCGTACACGTTGCTCTAAATACAAATCTGATGCCAATAGAAACTAATGAAAATAATGACTGGGAATGGCTTATTGTGTAATGTTTGTAGTCTACAGGGTGTCTACAGTTAAATAAAGCGCAATGCATCAGTCAATGAGTGGATTTCAATAATTTTCAAGCACCAGTTGTAGTGTGACTATCATAATGGAGCAAATGTGGGACATAAAGTGTGTTTATGTGAGACAAAGCAGGACAAAGGACAAACAATTTTAAAACGCAAAATAAATAAATAAAAATATTGTCTTTGAGAAAGTCTGACTTAACTTTCATATTCAGAAGTACAGTAGGTTGTAGCTTGTTCAGTGACTAAACAGATTATTGAACATGGAGAAAATTATGTAGCCTACAATACTGTAACCAGTGACTACAATGACCTCAATTTGTGTGATTTATGCTTAAATACTTCTCAATCCAACGCAAAGTGGAACATCTGGTCACTCTAACCAATAAAGTCCAGTACAAGTTTTGTCCAGACAGCTGCCCAGAAAGGACAAACAAGTGCATCCATCATACATAAAAGCCTCACCATTGGATACACCTTTTAGCATCTTGTAAAGGCAATACAGAAGCTAATCGGCCGGTGTCATGGCTCGCAAATCACTGTATTCAGCAGTTATAAAGACATGTTTACGATTACCTGCTGAAACCATACATGATAATAGACAAGAAAGGCGACTTTGAACATGGTATGAGTTGCTAGTGCCAGATGGGCCTCAGGAATAAGACATCGCTCATATAGTATACTGGTGATGGAGTAATAGTGAGTGAGGGGGTATCTGTGTGGCAAATCTGGTACCAGCTGTGCACGTATCAGCTCAATATTGTCCACGTGTCCATTCCTATTTGACAACATCTTTTACCAGCAGAAAATACAATGTCATAAAGATTAAGTCTGCTAAATCTAGCCTCAAGATTGATAATACAGTATGATTCACTGTAATTCAATGGCCTCTACAGTCACCAGTTGCCAACTTCTAAATAGGTTTGGGAATGTGTAGAACAGATTTGTATAATTTATGTGCAACCAACAAAAATGCAACGATACTGTCATGTCAGTATAGTCCAACTTTTTAATTGCCATAAAGAAGGAAAGAACTTCTAAACTGACATGGCAAAGTTCTTATCTATTATCTTATAAAACAGCTAAAGGGTGTCTGTGAATTCGTTGTAGCAGCAATATGTATTCTTAGTTATTAGTTTGTTTGTTTGTTTTTTACAGTTTATTAGCTCATAGGCCTTATAATGGTACCATAGTCTATAAACTGTAGCTACTAACTAGGGGCAAACAAACAATAAAATGCCAATTCTCCAAATCATTCTTTAATTTTACATATACCAGCAATTTATGGTATAAATCCAATCTAATAACTGCGAGAGATTCATTAATCCACTTGTGTGCCTCTATTCAAATCCCCAATGATAGCAAATGTTACAATGTTATCTGCAGTACAACCAGGCTGCTCTGTGTCCTACCGCAATCAGCCCGTTAATTACCACTATTTGGTTTAATGGATGTTTAATGCTTGCACTTTTGTCAGCATTTTCTCACACACTTCACCTGGCCAACTTGAAAAAGCCATAAAGATTAAAATCAACACAAAACAGAAATATAGTAAGGACTTTTTAATCTAGCTTAAAATAAGACATTGAGGTACATTCAAATCAAGGCAATCCAAGAACATACTGCAGTGGCATGACAATGGTAATCAAAACAGTCAGGCCATAAATATTAAGCTATCACTTATTATTTTCCTGATAAATCAAAGAACATGCTCAATAAATATAGCTTATAAACTCCTAAAAGATACACAATGCAATAACAGCCCCATAAATTTCATTTAAGTAGTGCAGAGAACTTGTTGACAACATTTGGGAAGACTTAGTATAGGTGCTGGTGCCTCTGTATAATATATAGACAACAGATGGTTAGCCATATGCATCGTCTGAGAAATGTGTTGGCAGGTGAATACTGGCCTCAAGGGAACGAAAAACAAACGGATATGTGGGTAATTATCTGACAGAATACATATCTTTGTAAGTGTAAGCCAGTAGTTCCCAAACTGTGGTACAAGTTCCACTGGTGGATCATCTACTGGTAATGGAGTATGTCTACATTGAAAAAAGCACACACACTTAATAGATCAGTCCAACTAGAAATGGTGTGGACTACTTCACATACAATTTAAGTTATCTCAAAAACAGTCTAGAATGTGTAGGTAAAAGCTGATAGAAGAATTTCCTGCATTAAGCCAATGGAAAAAATAAATTATATCAACAACACAGAAATCTTTTACATTTTTTAGTGTAGTAGTATTTTCTTGGCATTTTCGGTACCAGCTGTGTACATTGTTGCTGTCCATCCAGCAGAAAACACTTTCACAATTGCTCAACCTAATTTCTCTACACTCAACAGTTCCCAACGTCCGAGAACCTTTGAGATGATATCAAACAGACAATTTGCATAATAGATGGGAAAACTTTAAGTTTTAAACTAAAATAGCATACAATCCCAGTCCATGTATGGTGAACCTAATAATGTGGCCAGTTGGTGCCAGTGAATATGCAATAGTAACAGTTTGGTGGGCCATGTTCTAGTGGTAGTCACTCAGGAGTCCTTATTATGTCTTGTGGGGGGAACCTTGGTATAAATCTTGGTTTAGTCCTGTGTTGTGTTTATTTAGTGATGAAGGTTTAGACATGTATCTGATTTATTTTAGTCCAACAGTGGTACCTGAAAAGCCAAATATATTGTGAGATAGTGTTGGAGTTTGAAAACCACTGGTGTCATTCCTTATATGGGTTGTAGGTTGAAACGCTGAGTCAATGGGGAGTGAGTTATGTGCAGCCTTGAGCCTTCCAATCAGTGTAAATATTGAAAGACAGTAAAGTACGGTGTCGGTTATGGGGAGCCGATCGGTCAGGAGTGCCCGAACGGCGCCTGTGTGCTCAGCGGTCTCTGGACGATGACAGCGTTGGCTAAATCGGCCTCTTCCAGACTTAACTCTTTATCGCTCAGCTCTCGGAAAGGGATGGATGTGGTCAGGGTGAACGGTGGGCAGCTCCTTTGGCAACGAGCTACGAAATCCTGGACGTCAGTGATCCTAAAACAAGAGACAAAACAAAGAGTTGTACAGTATCCCCAATGGACCAATTATTTTTAGTTGCAAACCATTTCCAACTACGATTCCCCTTTAAATCACAGTAGTAGTAACATCATTTATTATTGATTATCACCCCTCCCCATATTAAGAGCAGTCCTATAGCGGCCCATAGCTAAGGGTTGGAGGTCCTCTATGCTTTAGCAGCTAACCCCGTTATATAAATGCTGCATCGGAGTTACGCAATCCCTCTCTGGGGGATTTATAGATCCACTCCTTTGCTACATCTCAGATTATGTTTTCTGCAGCCCAGTTCACTATGGTAGGGGAGATAACAGAAGTGCATAGTAGTGGTGGCTTCCAATCCCTAACAAAGAATTACGTAATCCTAAAACAAACTCCCCTTGCAATCTCTCAGTGCAAACAAAAATCTTCTTTCATGCCTTGGACTAGTTCTGCTATACTCAAGATTATGAGACTTTGAACAACAGAAGGCATTAGGCTGTCCTCTACGCAAAATACCCAGAATATTTAGTGATGCCAACACAATACCATGAATTTGCCATACATACCGATGCGATAAGTTAAACCTTTGTATCAGCCTCCTGCCATCAGCCAACCAAATCTGCAGGGAGGTAACGGGCAGGGCGTGGTCTAGTGTTACCATGGGAATAGGAGCAGATTCGCCATCCTCGTGCACAGATGGTGACCTGGCCACTACTCTGGGCGCAACACTGAGAATGGATGGACATAACATAACAACAGATTAGCCATGCAACTTGCCTGTAATTCACGCAAAAAAACACTGCATAATGAGTTTTGGCTTGGGTTAGATAAGGACTGTCAAAAGAATCAACAGAATATAAGACAATACTGGTAGATAATTTATATGTATGCAAATTCATAATGCAAAAATGCTCAGAAAGTGTATTGGCTTTGGTTTCACAGAAAAATCTATTAAGCCGCTATGCCAGACCTGCCTGTTTATAAAGCTGGATTAAGAGGGACATCTAGTGGTACAAAACTGAATAGCATGTTTCTAAATTTAGCTTCACCACTTGAGGCGCAAGTTCTATTTTTAATCCACTGTTTCATATTTCTCTCTACAAGGTGAAAATCAGCACCTGCCCAGTCGGTATCCTCGTCCACTGAACGGGTGAAAAGCCTTCTTTTTGGGCACATATGTTTCTTCAGTGAAGTCTTCAACACTGATTTCTAGCTCTTGCTCCTCTGCCCTGCTCTCCCACTCCGCTGGCAGCTCCCTACAATGGGATAGATATATGATTAGTACAATGAGATCAATCACACAGACAAATGAACACGAAAGAGCATATGTTTAACTGTCTGGTGTCGCCTGGTTGGGGGCTGGAGGGGGGACATGTCTACTGCTGGTTTTGCTTTGAGAACTAATGAGTTTGACTTTGAGGATGAACTGATGAATAGATCCAAGGACAGAAGTGTATAATCTTTGTGTTGTATTAGACACTATTATAATATGAACATTCAAAATACAGCAGATTTGTCAACGTGCAAAAATCAAATCATATCTCCAATATCTATAACACATTTTATAAACTGCCATATATTAATGTAACTGTTAGACTTAGACTTAAATTACTCGATTGAGCACCTACTTATATATAATACATGAAATGTTAACGATAAAATAGCCAACATAGGAATTTAAATCTACCCTCTTTTGATGGCATCCAAAAAGTCCTGGTTTTCTGGTATGGAGTAGCTGCGAAACTCTCCATCATTTACAGTGAATCCGTCTTTCCACAGTCTCACCACCATCTCCACCTGCAAAAGACAATGCCACAACACTAAGTAATAGCCTAATAACAACCATTAGGTATTGCTATATAAAGTAGGGGTGGGTGATTTTCTCATGATTTTAGTTATTTCTTTTGCAAATTCAGTGTATATCCAATCCAGTGTTTCATTTACTTTTTGACAAATATATACAAAATTGCATTGTTACAGTAAAAATGACAGTGAAGAGCAGAGAAAAATGAATCCACTGTATCACAATTCAACAATCTTCCCGAGAAATTGCCATATCGCTTACCCCTAAAATAAAGAACAGAAAATAAAGCCTTTCATTTAAACTAAATCATAGACTGAGTACAGGTGAACCGTTTCCTGACCTTAGATGTCCCTGAGGCATCATAACAGATCTTTTCCACCTCATCGAGCAGGTCCTCTACCGAAAAACTACGCCTCATTGGAGTCGCCTCTTCATTTTCTTCACTGACAGAAGGAGAGGACCACAGTGAGTCATGTTATGTGTTTTCAATAACAATCTGACTAATTCACTGAACAGTCACACTAACATATAATTTTAGGCTACTAACAAGATCCTATTAGATTAGATAGAAACTTTAGTAATCCCAAGGGAAATTCAACTTCCAGCAGCAGCATACATGATACACAGGCACTCAGCAATGTTAGTATGATCAAATAGAACGAAACTATATTGCATTTGTAAAATTATTGTTTTAATGAAAATGGTGAATTACAGAATAGTGATATTTGTGTTATGGGGGGTCACTCACCAGATGTCTTCTTTCTCACCCCCCACAGTGTCAAAATCTATCATGATGTTTTATATTTTCCATCTGCAGACAGAAACGCTAATTTACAGCAAAACAACCACTGACACTGATTAATAATATAATACATGCACATTTACTACTCTTTATGGTTCAATTGAAAGCAACATTCAACCAAAACCATCACGCACAATTAACAGGCTAATTTTGATCCACCTTCGTAGCTAAAAACAAGAGAGCAGCCTGTAGCGTTATCTTAAATTATGTAAGTGGGCGTCAGAGCCTAAACACGACTTGCGCCCACGAGTAGGAGCTATTAGACACACATACAAACACACACGTTAATTCACACGCGTCTGGTGAGGTTAAGGTCAAAGACAGATTTACCAGTCCGTGTTTGCTTGGATAATCCTGGGCTACACATCTGCAGCCATAAGTTTCACCAGCGTAGCTCCGACCACCGCTGAGACGTACGTGTGACGCCAGTAGTACCGTATTCAGACTGTCGTGCTGCTGTTACTACACTGCTATAAATGCTGAGGTAAGCACGTCCTGGTATGAAAGCTACTATACATTTCAAAAACTCTACATAATTAGGATTAGGTTTTTATATTGAAGTAACAATTGTCCAGTAGGTTTGAATCTGTTTGGTAAATGGAATACACATGCATGGAAACTGGAATATTAATAAGCATTATTACTAATAAATAAATAACACTATAATAGTAAGGCTAATAGCAACAAAGAGCAGTGGCAAAAACAACGATCTCTCTATATAGTAGTGAATAATTTATTTTCTAAAATTATATAAAGGCAATTATTAATTCTCATGCCAATTATTTTGACAGAAATTTCTTTTGTAGCCAGGGAGGCAGAAGAAACCTGTAAAGTGTATTTTAAGAAATTGTAGCCTGCATATGCCTGTATAATTCAAAATATAAACATAGATAAACCTCACCACCAATATTCATTCATGCTGTAATCTGATTACTTATAATATATCAAAATGGACCATAGTAAATGACAATTTGAGGGCAAGTCATTACACACTCCAAAAAAGAGGTGATACCTAAAAGTGTAATGTGTTCTTTTTACTGATGCATTTTAATTAATTAATTGACTGTGTGAGAAGTGGGTTAGTAGTCCTAAAGGGTAGTAGCCTATTCCAGTCAGCAGAAATAAAATAGGTGCACCTGCCAAACAGAGGCACATATCTCACAGAGCGGATGAGCAGAGGGAGCAGGGGAGTGGGAGACTCACAGACAGACGCGGAGAGAGAGAGAAATGGCGCCTCGATGCTGCCCTCACTGAGCCAGTGTTTGGAGCCGGTTAGGGAGATTCTTTAAGGGTAGACTTAAGGCTAAAACATGGTGAACACACGGAGCTCGCAGATAAGGAGCACTCCCTTCATCTCCTCCAGGATAAGATCGTCGTCGAGGAGAAAGGAGAAGAACTCAGATGAACATGTAAGCCGGTTTCTTTTCTTTGCCGGTGCAGCTAGCTGGCGAGGTAGCTCTAGCTGTGGCCTCAAGGGGTTCAAAACAGGACATATACCGCATCAAAATACTGACAGGATCGGACTGACACCCACGTGGTCCTGTAGGTCCATATTAAAGGCATGTAAATGAGCGATCGCTGCCGCTGACACAGTTGTCAAACGTGATACACAGCTGTCAAATCACGAGCTAGCGGTGTTCCTGCTAGCACCAAGTTGAGTTCCCTTTGTGTTCAACCCGGCTGACATGTTTTGCCATTGTCTCGGCTAATTCACTTATCATGGTAAGACAACTGGGATTATACTGGGCACCGATAGCATTGGGTTCTGTCCGTGTCTTTACAATACTGGGATGATAGTGTCTTTATTGAGCGTAGATAAAGCCTTAGTTTGGCTAGCGTTTCTGGGTTACTAGCTGCTAGCTCAGTGGGGGAAGGGAGTCCCAGGTTTACAACAGTTGGCTGGCTCATGTCCTCACTTCAACATGTCTGAACTTGGTGAACTTTCTGCTGTTGATACCCGAAACCCCAAATACACATACTTTTTATTCTTAATGGCTAAAATCTAATGTCTCAACACTAAAATGGTGCGATTTTGTAACTTGCCACGCATTCTACTTTCAAAACATTTTTTTTTGTTTTGATCGACCGACTGACCTACAAGCTGACAGCCTTTGTCTCAAAATGTAAACACTGGGGGTTATGCAAGACAAATGCCTCGTGGGGGTTATTTTATTTTATTTTAGCACTGTCAGCCGGTAGGAGTTGGTAAGGAATGAATAATAGCTGGACATAGTTTGGGCATGACATCTTTCATTTGACATCTTTAATTTTTGTACTTTCCCCCAAGCTGATTCAGTGTTTTATCTTTTTGTATAGAGATTCTGTTTTGTGTTACTTACTCCACCCCATTATTGTGCATGTTTTGTAGAAAGATAATGTAAAATGAATCTGATATAACTTACGTTTTTGTTGAATAGACCCAGCAGTGCGGCGCATACATTATAGTCCTGGTACATCCTGCACTTTCAACAAATCTGTCAGTCAGACGAACCCCCTTTGCAGACATTGCAGACAGTTGCCTATGACAACAGTGAGATATCCTACGGTATCAGCAGGGAAGTTATGCTGTGAAGGGCGTAAGCATCAAGGGCATATGTCTGGTTGGTGTTGGGTTATGATTCAGAGAACACACTCTGAGGAGTGGGGCTCAAGCTGTCTTGTCTTGATGCCATCTTGTTTTGCTAGTGAATTTTAGATGTCTATTCTCAAGGTCTTCAGCATTATTGATTTTTATCCCAGCTATAATACTCTTTGTTTGTTACTTGGTAAAAACAGTAATAATTGTGACCGAAGAGTCCTGCACAAGTCACAAATCTACACTTACTTATTGTTCTAATGATGGCTTGGAGTATTTATTTCCACACAGTATTTGTCAGTGAATTAAGGTAATAAAATCTAAACACCTAAACGTTTTTTAAAAACTTTTAGTCCAAGTTGTGGTGCTAGCCTTTTTTGTTGTTATAAACCTCCAACTGGCTAAATTGTTTTACACTTAAAATATCTGGAATACATAATAATCAATAATCACATCAATGCATTTTTGTCTTTCCCATATCATATACTGTATGTTGGTATTTGGTCATATATTGTGCTCAGTTAATAGATATGTTTCTAGTATCATATTTCAAATTACAAAAAACATTTTCTTATGATAACCTTTTTAGAAGGATCCCAGTAGTGATGTGAGTACTCCCAGCAGCCCGCGGTCCCCTCCTCCCAAGAGGACGCGGAGGCAGACCACTTCGGAGCGGAGTTCCAGTGACACCTCACCGTCTCCTCAAACCAAGGGTCAGAGGGTCAGCTGGGAAATTCCCACCTATCGCACCAGGTGACACCATCATAGTTTTAGCTTGTTTTGAAGATTTTACAATCAGTCAAGCTAACGCACAAGTAAAGTACACCAAGTTCTGTACGTCACACCTTTTATGGGGGGTTTTAACACTTTTTATTCTCTAATTTTTCATAGGTTGTCCTCTCGCTCTGTGCAAAATGGACACGGTAATACATTTTTCAGATTTAAAATTCATATTGTGTATTGGAGTCACTCATAACATTTTCTGTCCTTGCTACAGCCCATATGAGCCTCCGGAGTAGCGACCGCGGGAAGGGAGATCACTCTCACATGAACGGGCATGTGGAGCTGAAGAGGAGCTGCCGAGTGAGGAAGAGCCAGTTTGAACATCTCAACCAGAGCCTGCTGTTTGACCAGCTGGTCAACAGGTACAGAGCCACACACAACTCGCTTTGTAATCTGCATATAAACAAAATATATGTAATTTACACTGTAGATCAGGGGTCACTAATAGGCGGACCGCGGTCCGGATCCGAACCCAAACGCTGTCCTATCCGGACCCAAGCCTTTGTCTGGCTTAAAACATTGAGTATTGATAACGTTGTCCGTGCGTCTCTATTTTAGTGGGCGCAACTTGTCCAGCCATTAGGGTAAATCAGCCTGCCTGCCGCGCCTCTCCAGTCATTACAGTAGAGCTGAGCACCACACGTGGTGCAAATCAGCCAATCAGAGCTGCGCATTTGGGCAGGAGGGGAGATCTCAAAAAACACATGCCTCACGCTCCTCAGT
>JAVQKG010387170.1:0-11381 GCA_036025885.1 Hypseleotris bucephala | reverse complement strand
ACACTGTATTACACTGTACAGGTAGATACAATGTAGTTAAGGGATATCTGTGCTTTTCGTGTACTTGTGTGCATCTTATTTATAATCATTAATATGTACTACATTATATCCTAATCTATTTGGTATATTTATGTAATATTTTTATGCAGCTGCAAAGATGATTTAACACAATCTGTGACTTTTTAATCCCCAGCTTTTTTTAGACTATTGGGGGGAGCTCATTTCTAAAAACACAATCCAAAGACAGAATTCAGATAGCGTAAAATTGTAGATGGCAGAAAAAAAAGGATCCGACTCACTTGATCTTGAGAGAGACACCGTGCGGCACACCCACGCTGACAGTTGCCCCCAAGACACTGTGTCGACTGATCTTCCTCTCAGCACCATATTCCACCACAGTTCCAAAAAAACCTGACCTACAGAATAAAAACACCGTTACAATCACTGTATGAGAGACACAAATTGACTTTATTCATTCAACTTCTACCGCTTTTTGCTGTTAGGGGTCGCAAGTGTCTATGGGCCTTAGGTGGGGTACACTCTAAACAATGGTCAGTTAGTCACAGGGCTGACACAGAGACAAACACAGACAGACAACCATTCACACTTGCATTCATTCACTAGGGACAATTTAACGTGATCTATTCTCCTAATACATACAGATGGTGGGAGGAAGCCGGAGTACCTGGAGAGGTTACCAGGGTAACACGGGGAGGACATGCAGACTCCACCCAGAGAGACTGAGGGTCAAACCCATGATCTCCTTGCTGGGAGGCAAGAGCACTAACCACTTTGCCACCTTGCATTTAACTTTAATTTTAAACAAATAGAAACAGTAATAACTTACTTCACGGAGCCCTTTATTTTGGTCTGGTCGTCATCTTGGAACTTATACTGGTAGCTCATCATCATAAATGTGTGAGGAATGCCAAGCTGCATTACAAAAGATAAGACAGAAAAGGGTTAAAAAGCCATTAAAATATCCACTGATTCAAAATACACATGGTGGGGTGGCTACCTGCATTGCAAAAGTGAAATGGCTACTCTTGGTGTCCCTAACTATGCTGGTGTTCATAGAAGACTGCATCCCCCAGCGCCACTGCAAATAGCCCATAGTGTTCTTATCAAGGTGTCGAGCGAACACAGTCGTAAAACCAGGTCGTACACCTCTGGATGAAAACTGGAGGCCACACTGAGCTGTTAAAAAGCTACAAGAAGTGCATAATTATTAAAGGGTTTGTGTTATAATATTGTTTTAATGGTAGTTTTATACTTACAAACGAGGTGTTATATTTCTGAAGATCTTCATTCCAAAGAGAGGTCCATGGGTGTCTCCAGCACCAAACTCCACCTGTGTACAGATGACAAACTTCATTGATACAGCCAGGGCTTGATGTAAGCATTAGCCACCTAGGTAAATGCTGGTTGATTTTACTAAAGGCTGGTAATGCAATCACTATCACTAGCTAGTTTGTCTTGTTGGATTTTACTGCACACATACAGTACATGCCTGTTTTGTCCAGAATGCGCAACAAATGTAAAATAAGTTGCCTCATTTTAACTCATTAACAGTAAATTAACAGACGAGAAAAAATATAGGCTACAACTAATCTATATTTTTTTAACATTACATAAATCAAATTATATGAAATACGTACATGTCATTTTTGGGCAGTAAAAGGCCAGTGTTTTTAGAAGAATATTAAAATACTGAGCAAAAAGGTAAAAGTCATGCTGTGGATACATTACACATACAATATATTAGGCCTGTGTTGTTGTGCTTATAAAACAGTAGGCCCTGCTGAAAAGAAAAGCAACATACCTCTCCCCATCCTTTGGCTGAGGTGACTTTTCTCAAGGCCAAGTTAATGGTGCCACCTCCATTCCCATTGTGGGTTGTCAAGGACCCAGAGAGAATGGCTGTATCTTTTGTAGTCAATGGAGCCTGCAGACAAGTACATAAAAGCAGATTCCACACACACATGCTTTCATAGGACCGTATAATCATTATTTTTCTTATAACCAATCAAATGTCACCTCTATTGACTGTGAAATGTGCATTTTATTGATTTCAACATGAGGTACTCCCCCTCCAACCATATCCTCGTAGTCTTCTTCATATCGGTCAAAGAGGTCCGTAGCATCAATGCCAACACTAATAGTCCCCTGATAAAACATTGAGTGTTAATTTAAAATGTATAATGCTTGATACCTTGAACTTACACGGCTTTCATTGAACAGACCTTGGGGTTGGTCCTTTGCTGAAGTCTTCTTTCCTCTCGCTCTTTTTGGAGGCGTTCATACTCTTCTCGAATCTCAGCCGGAGTTCTTTTCCTTTCCACCACCTAAAGTGAAGATATTATTTCAATACAGAAGAATACATATAGTCAATTTTTATATGGCTGGATACTTAATTATCAAAGTATGTGTTGCACTTAAATGGTAGAGCATAATGACTCCATACCCATAATGTTGTACATAGGTTAAAACATGCAAATGGTCAAAAGATAAAACTGATAAAACTTCCCAACACCAGTGAACTGACAAAAATGTGCCTGAAAAAATACAAATGCAAATTACCTCCCATCCATCCACATCCAGCCCTCGTTTTCCATAGATATCATAGATAGCTCGAGACTGTGGATCACTAAGAACTGAAACAAAAAAACATTTTAAATATAATACTTACTACGGTACTTTAGAAAACAATCTATATGGTACTTGGGTCTGGGTACCATATAGAAATACTTAATAATGGTATCGAAAGAGAAGTCACAATTCTACCAAGTACTGCCATTGAATACATTTTAAAGGTGTCCAGCCCTAATGTTACTAAATTGTAATAAAACCAGTGCACTTACCTTCATACGCTTCATGAACAAGATTAAAAAGTTGTTCTGCCTGTCGTTTTAACTCAGGATCTCTGTGTTTGTCTGGGTGATATAACATGCATAGTCGCCTGTATGACGCTTTCAGCTCGTCTTGTGTAGCCTGCAAATACAAGGGAAATGTCATTATCAGCCTCTACTCAAATTGTTCTATAGACCCCTTCAAAGTTTATAAAGAAAAAACATTCTAAACTCAGGAATGGAGGCAACTGGAGGGAAAAGCATAATGCATTTCAAATGGAGAAATTTGTATTAACCACAAAAATCTCTAATTATGACACTTTTGGCAAATTACAACCACTCTGCTACATAGAGGTAATGTCAGAGCCTGGTTAGAAAACATTAGTGAATGCACCTCACATTGTATGTTCATTTAATTAGTATACATGTAGTATTTTGGCTGGTGGTAACATTTTAGATTTTGTAGGTTTTAGTGCACAATCCCTTACTGAAATGTTAAGGACCACCAATAGTTTTTCATTATATGCTTAGAATTATTCTACCCCTCACCATAAAAACTCACTTTTGCCTCCAGATGCCTCCATTCCGGAATTTTGAACATTTGGTATGACACACATTTTAAAGGGTCTATTTAGACAATTATATTAACAATATTAATACAATGTTTCCTGCTCCGTGCGCACTATTGGCTTCCATTACACTACCTGTCATAATACAGACATTTATCAAACTGACTTAAATAGTGCTGTATTACAGGTTCATCTATTTGTAGGGATTCTATTAAGCCTTTTAGAGGCGGCTTGATGTGATTAGTTAAACACGGACATGCGCTTTAAGGTTAAGTTTCAATTTTCAAACAGTGATGGTGTTATCCGTGTATGCCTCCGTCAGATCCTCCGTCAACCCTACAATCTTTCCCTTGTTTTAAGATGTTTTTTTTAAACATTCAACCTGTTGTTTCAGCGAAATATTCTGACACAGGAGTCACACCAACCAATGTCGCGGGTCACAGGCTAAAGTAGCAGTGAATGTAAAGTAAAATTACACGTGCAATGGATTAATGGCGTCTACGGAGACTTTGATGAAAGCTCAATCCACACACACGTACATAAATTTCACCCAGTCACATTCACAAATCATACCTCTCTTCTGACATTTAGCAGGGAATAATAATCATCTTTGAAAATTTCATCCTCGTCCAAGGCAGACGCCATGTTTACACCCGGTCATCTCTTCTTCGGCTCCAGTGTAGTGCTGTCTGTGGCATGTGTGCCCCCTTGCGTCGTGAGGTTACACAGGACCGCTTTTTTTCTCTTTTTTTTCTCTAAAAAAATCTGCCTGTTCAATGTGTCGATTTATGCAAACTGTAAAGAGTTTATTTGTAATGGTTGTTTCCCAGAGTGGCTATTGCTGTCACCACCACAATTTTTAATTAAAATCATACAGACTTTATTAGTTCATAAATTCTACCTACAGTAAATTTATCTTTTAGGGATATTCTGGCTTCTTCTTCTTATTGTTTTTATTATTGTTTTTTTGAATAACTAATATTTTGTTAATGTTGTTTATTTAAATGTCCAAATTGAGTAAGTCTACTATCAAACTGAAACATAATGCAATTAAGACATTATACTGTATTGACAATGCTTTTCTCCAACAGAACTGCCCTTATTCGTGGGAAATGTAGAGGCAATCCTACCCTTGACTCTTCATCAAAATACTGAATACTGACTTTAATTTTTAACCCAATCCCTGGAATAACCCATTAAATTCTTGTTTTAATTTCCACTACAATTTGCTTATTCATTTGTGCATTTCATCTAGCTAATCCAATTCAGGCAGTGGGTGGGAAAATAACTTGACTACATTAGGGCTTTCATTAGTTCGTTATTACTTTCTTTGCATTAACAACAAGCCGTCGATAACAGAGGAGCTGTCCTTTCAGCACCACAATCCCAAACTGTTTTCAGAAGTCCTCTGGGTGAAGACTCACTAATAAGGGTGTCGGGAGGATTATTCAGCTCAGAACAATGTTAACCAGTAGATTTTATGACCATTTTATTGTAGTCTGTGTTTCAGTATTTGATTAAAGCATCATGTCTAATACAGCTTTTCAGTGTTTTAAATGGCATCATGGGCTTGTCACTCACTTGCTCATCTTTACAATTCCTGTTTTCTCGGGACATGAGTCAGCTTATGTTTACAGAGAAAGTCTAATTCCCTTTTTTTTATATAAGACCTGTAAGAACAATAGCTGATAAATTGATCTTTTACATTTTAATTAGTGTTCAAAGACTATGTATTCTGGTTTAAAAGCTTGCTAGACATGCAGCCCGTCAAAGTTGTTCAAATTCACATGAAAAAAATAAAGCACAAGCAGAAGACGTGTGTCGACGCCAAGGTGAGGGGCTGCGTTATTTGTCTGGGTGTCAGTTAGCGCTCAGAGCCAATGGGAAGTTGGCCTCGGACGGACCGACTCTCCGCGTGCTCCTCCGGTCCCTCCTCGTGCTGTCCTCGCCGTGCACGCGCGTGGTACCCACGGTCGTGAGGAGGAGGAGGATGTTGCGCGTGAAGGGGAAATGGCTGCCGAAAACAAGCCGGAAGGTAAGAGAAATATAATGGGATTAATTTACTAGTATGACCGCGTTGTGTTTTTACAACACTCCTAACTCTGTGGAGAAATGACATTTGGGTGAAAGGAAGTAGAGAAATGTTCGGTAGAAAACGGCGCCGCTGTTTTTCTCCGAACAGGCTGCTAAAACGTGGAGACATACCTAGCCAGCTAATATTAGCTTACGTAGCCAGCTACTATTCCCATCGTAGCCCACATTTACTGCACGCCATGACCACAAACAGTCGGCAACATCATATTATTGCATTTATCGCGGACTTGGTCAAGGGGTTTGTCTGAACACACCTACTTGAAGTAGTTTTAACAACGCTAAGTTAATGACAACATGTCATTGGAATCGACTAACTTCTTCCCTCCTATTAATAAGCTTTAAAACTGGTTTCTTGTTTCTTGCGACCGTCAGTGTACTTTGTTTCAAAGGAAAGGGATAAAATCTTATCGACATAATTGTTTTGAAGCACAGCAAGACTATCTTTCAGTCCTTATTTTCTGGAAGAAGATCGCTTACTTTTCAGGCGACGCGCAAGAATCGTCAGAGGGGCTGTTCGCGTTCATTGAATCGGAGTCAAAAGTGATGTATTGCTTTTAAAACAGTGGCTGTATGGTCCACATGTTTACTACTTGGTCTAATTTAGCTCGGAGACGGAACACAGTGGTGTAAGCCCGCTCCGCTCCTCGCACTCGGAATGAAATGCCATCACATTCACAGCAGACGGAGCAGGGAGGATGGAGAGCAGGCTTTCCAACAACCACATTACACCGCTACACACACAGGCGAAAATGATGACTTTCTCCACATTTAGCTTATTTCACACGGCTCACTAAGTTAAAATGCAGCGCATTAATGCTACTTATTTGCTATAAAGAGAGAGATAGTGGTGAAAAACAAATGCATAGTCCGCGTGTTGTGGTCTAATTTAGCAGCGCCTATTAGATTTGTCGAAAAGTAATAAAACAATGCTTACGTGACTAAAACAGCCTGCAATTTCCAGAGTTTGGCAGCTTTCTCTTTATGTGGAGCGTCTTATTTGTATTATCCAATTATTTTAGATGGAGCATGTGTGAATTAGCATGCAAATGTACTGTCATTTTGTTTAATGCACTAATTTTATTTGACAAAACCTTTTCCATAATTCATTTATCTCATTGTACATGCCAGAGTAACTGATGAACATTTCCTTCTTGTGAATTTCTGTTTATATTAGGATTTGTTTTCATTAAATTTATCTTAACCACTCCATGTATCCCAGGGGTGGAGCTCTTAGTGCCCACTGGGTGTCACCGAGTTACTTTAAATTGGCTGCATGATTTGAAGAAGACAGAATGAAAGCCTCCACGTAAATTGTTAGGTTTGTCTTTTTCCGAGTCGGCTTTTGAATAAATGACTTTGAGGCTTTAGTGTCAATAACCTCAAGCATAAATTCCTTTTGATGTCGAATGGTGGTGAAGGTGTGTAAACAAATTGCTGCTCATATGAAGAAAATGATAAAAACATTGGAGCTTCTTCCAGTTTTGTTTAGGTGTCAGTGTGCCAAGTCACTAAGCGGAGTCCCACCAGGGGGTGCTATTGAGCTAAAGACGCTCCCATAATGTGTCCATGAATGAAATGTCTCAGTCCATGACCAAAAATGAAGACATCTGGTTTTATGATAGTAATGACTTGACTGCTCTGTTGTTGGGATAATAGTACTTGTTTGTATGTATGCTTAACCCAGGACTTTCAGTGCATGTCCCATTGTTGAACTGGGGTAGCTATTTTGAGGTTGGGTCAGTGGAGAAACAGGATGAAGGAGAGCTGAGCCTGTTCACCTGCTCCTTCAGCGTCAGTGGAAAGCTGTCATGGCAAATGTGGATAATTCAACCAGGTGTGTATTTGATATAGTGATTAAATACTTGTTATTGAAGCTGTGTTGAGAGCCCTTGCCTTAAAGCTGAAGTACCTATAACATTTTTGCTTTGTATTTGAGCAAAAAAAATGGTTCAGTTAATAGTAAAGCATACCATAAGTCATCTGAGAAAAAATGAGACTCTGAGACCCTCTGTGGGCTGTATTATGTTTATTTTAGAGTGCAGGGACACTTGTTTTCAACCAATCACACGCTTCCATAGTACACGAGCGCTCAGATTGGTTGAAACATTGTTTATTTACCAAGAGCTAGACTCTATCAGGAATAATTGTAGAGAAATGTTGTTTTATTTCAAAATCTTCAGCTTATTCTCAGCTAATTTGATTGTTTTTTAGTTCAAAGCCAACTTCAGACAGCTAGTTACTTCCTGGTTTGTGTGAGACCATATTATAATAGAGAGTTGAGAAGGAGAGGAAGGGGAAAGGGAGAAAGCATCATTCGAACTTTCAAACATATACTTTTTTTGTTTTAGTTTTTTTCCTGCACACTGTAACTTTAACCTTTTGTCCTTGTGGTGTCTGCAGTTGTTTGGCAGCTCTGATGACGCCCTGTAACAAGTGCGTGTTTCATCTAGTGTTAAACCCAGGGGCCATGACCCAGTCACACTCACTGGTGTATTTCTCTGCAGCCTAAATGATTGTTAGTTGAAATTTTGCCTTACACAGAAAGACAACTTCGACATATAACCACTGGCATTGCTACAGTAAAATGACAGTGAAGAGCAGAGCATAAATGAATGCGCTGTATCACAATTCAACAATCTTCCTAGGTTAGCGTGATCTTCATAACTTCATTTGACTATTAGATTTTTATTGCCATATTTCACACTCCTAGCTGATAGCTTTTAGTTGCATAACAAGGTGTTATCCGACTAAAATTTAACAGAATAACAATTTTGAGAGACAGGGTGGAGATGCTCTTAGACTGGGATAAAGCTATAGACTAGGAATGAGACAATCAAAATAAAACACTAACAATTCATTTTATTGTGACTTAGATTATAATTAGTGCAAGTTCAAGTGATTGGCCCACAAGAAAAACTATGTAACAAAACAATGTCACTAAATGGATTGTTGTCATTCCAGCATTTTAAGGCCATTTAAACCTACACATTGTTTATTATTATTATAATATTATTTTTATTCGCAATTATTATGGCCAAGAATCATACCCGAAACAATCTATATCGTACCATACCTACTATAGACAACCTTTTTAATGAGTTTTAAATTCACTTTTTAAAAATAAAATAATTACACTTTAATAATAAGTTATTTTACATTAGCCCATAAGCATTCAACAACCGCACCCCTAAAGAGCAATATTTCTTAGGAACACAGTGTTTACAAATCACAGTGTCACATAATGCATTATTGGTTATCAATTTTTACAGTATTTTATTTCATTTTCAGATATGTTTTGTCATGTTATAATGGCATTCAAAGTTCAGGTTGAAAAAGAAGCAGACTGTAATATCAATAAGCCTAGTCATTCATTAACATAAAAGTGCTCAGTGGTCTAATAATAGTGAGTTGTTTTGTGTAGACAGATGACTTTAACCTGGTTGTGTTTTTGGCTTGTGTTATTGTGTTGTTGTTGTTAATTGAATGAGTGAGGTGTGTGTGGTGTGTATGATTCCGGATGTGTGTGTGTGTAATAGAGTGGCCTCCTCTCATCGATTGCATTGATTCATTCATTTACCAGCGACACACCACACCACAACTCCTATTACTGCACCATAAGCATTCGTTCAATCACTGACAAGCATGTTATTATTTTAATGATGAGTAGAAATATAGAGCCAGAGGTATGACGGTGGTCTGTAAGTTTGCCAAAATAAGAAAAGGTTAAAGATAAAAAATGCTTAGAATGGCCTATCTGACCCTGTTCTATGATGTAAAGTAGGTTGTCTGTAGTCTATAGAGGCCAGGGGAGGGACTAAAGTAAAACTCAACTGCTATTGGTTGAAGCGGTATTCCAAGTTTGATGTGATGTTGTTGTAGAGGCCAGGGGAACGTTAAATACTTATCATGGCAGATTAGCTACTTTACATTATGGAACAGGGTCAGGTAAATCATTGCGTATTTCAAACTATTTTTTTTATTTCAGGAAACTTACAGACTACACTTTTTTAAAAAATATGTTACTGTCTATTTTATATTTAGCCTGTATTGATAGTTCTTGCATCCGGGGGGGTGGGGTGGGGGGGTTGTAATATCACAGGCTTGGAGAATGTTTCTTTTCCTCGATTTTCTCTACTTTTCTCTTTGCCTCCTGAAGGACTGAAGAAAGTTCGTAATCCGGATCGAATGTACAGATCAGCAGTGTGTTATGCTGGCCATGGTCCACCTAAGAGTATCAGTGATGACACAGAGACCAACAGTAAGAGTCAGTTATTAATACTGCATCGCTGCTGCAAGAGGCCACTTGCTGGTCTATCTATTATTCATTCATTGATTCATTTATTTACTTCTTGATTTCATCCGTTCCCCCATATTCCCCCCTTCTTCTTCTTCCTCTCCTGCGTCTCCAACTCTACACCTCCAGGGCTGCTCTGTTGATTGAAGTGTCTGCTTTACGGGATCACGCTGTCAATAGCTGAAGTGTTGTCGTTAACCAAGAGTGATTGTTTCAGGTTGAGGCTGAAGATCAGGACCTGCACAGACCCTCAGAGAGAACGCTTGCACTTTGAGCCATCAATTATAGCCGTGGCTTTTTCACTCTCCTGTAAAACGTACATGTGACAGGTGAGGAGAAAAAGTCAACACAAGTTAACCCCCAATTAAAATTCACTACTTTGAATTAGGCCATCACAATTATCTTGGACATAATGATTGTGATTAATGATAATATTGCTTAGTTCTTAAAATGTTTGTTTAGAATCTTAAGAGTACATTTTACTGTAGGCTCAAAAAGGGGTGGGCGATATGGTAAAGATCACAATTTTAATGTTAATACGATTTTAGCAGACTTTGAATTTTCTGCCTTCCACAAAAGACTACTGCTACATAAAACAATTTTAACTACATCCATATCCAATAATTATAATAATACTTAATGTCCTTTTTCAGCCAGGACTCCCTTGAAAATCTCTTGCAATCTCAATGGGACTTTCCTGGTTAAATAAAGGTTAAATCAAATAAAAAAACACTGGCAATGTTACAGTAAAAATGACAGAAAAAAAGCAGAGCATAAATAAATGCATTGTATCATGATTCAACGATCTTCCTGGAATATCTTGATCTTCATAACTTCATATCACGATTCAATTTTATCAATAAAATCTAAAGGCCATGGGTGATGAATGAGGCGATATTAAAGAATAGCCACGATAAATAATTATCAGTGTTTTTTATTGTGATAGTATATTGCTTCATCCTTACTTTGAACACATTAGCGAGGCTTATGTCATATTATTCAGTTCAGACCATAAAATAACTCTTCTTGTTTGTGCTTGCATGTCATTACATTTTTACTCTATGGGCCCGAGAACAAAGACAACACAACATCTGAGGTTTTTATGACTTGTAAAAATTCATCTTCTGTGGGGATTGCTTCAGTGCATTTACAAGTCTATGCGCCAGTGCTATTTTCTGCCACAGCCAAACAAATCATTCAGAAATATAGGCCAAAGTCTTGATTTGTTTTCCTTCTTTTGAGAAAATGTCTGATTTTGATCCTCTGTCTTTCCTCTTTGGAGAAGTGTCCTCAGTAAAGCAGATGGTTTCTTTCAGCTAAACACCTCCCCTACATTCACTCTTTACTCTTCAAACTCTCTGTTGATGTAGATACAACGGTGGACAATTAGACAGGCTCATCTTATGCATTCACATGCTCTACTCTTAACCATAATTTTTCCTAAAACGATACCAGTGTTCATATTAATATAAAAAAGGTATAAAAAGTAAAATAAATTAAATTAATTTGTTTTTAAAAATATTTTAAGAAGCAACACAAAATTGTTGATTTGGTCTTTTGGTAAACTTAGTCAAC
>JAVQKG010386943.1:0-13714 GCA_036025885.1 Hypseleotris bucephala | reverse complement strand
CATTTTTAAATCACAAAAGTCTTTGTGAATTTTCATATACTGTGATTCGTTAATTAACTCACTGTACCGGGCCTTTGTCTGGGCTTTATCCAATTTAAGACACTGGTATATTTACTTTATATTACAAATTCAAATGCAAAAAGCCACGACACCTTCTGACAAGGATTAACTTTTTCTGCAATAGGATGCCAGCGCGGATCTCATGCCAGTGTGCAGTCTGTCTGTCTGTCTGTCAGTCACATGACCACCCACTGAGCCATTGAGCCCTAAAGTGAGTCGCTCTGACTGTATCCAGCTCTCTGAGGCCTCACCTGTTGAAGCGTGGGTCTTCAGATTAGTGCACAGGTCACATCTTCTGGACATTAAGCTGCTGAACCCTGGTGCCGGCCACAATGCTCCAGCTACCACTCAGGACGCCATTGTTTAGTGTAATTGGAGGAGTGTTGTAAGTTTCCTATGAGTCACTCGCCGCTCTTTTCTCCACCCATGAATGGTGGAAGATTGTAGGTCGTAGTGAAGTAAAAAAAAAAAAAAAATAGAGCCCTCTTAACTCATAAATTACACGGCCACGGACAACCTTAAGCGGTGTTGAAATGCCTGGAACAGAGCTTTATTTCAGCGTTGGTGGAGCGTGAAGCTGAGAGCACCACCCCACAAGGAGCCGAGCTCACACAGGCACAAATAAAACCACATTTATCTTGCTGTACCTGAGCTCTGACATGTAGGCAGAGAGCAGCTGGGACGCTGATGCTGGATCTGAAAACAAGTACTTACTGTTTCTAAATGATGTTGCTCTTTGAGGTATTGCTTCCACAACAGGTTAAAACCTTTTGTGTAATTGTGTATACCTCATATGAATAAAGTACTGTCTTAAAATTGAGTATTTGTGGCCCTAACAAAAGGTTTTTCCTTCCTGGAACTTGTCTTGGCACAGCCGCTGCCACTTTGAAATTTGATCTGATAGATCAAGAGCTTATCCATTACAATAAAGCATTTGTGGCATTGTTGTTTAAGTGGAAAAGCACTGTATCCCTGCCTTTATGTACTCATCACTTCCGACGGTACATTCAAATGTGGAGCTCTCTTTCCTCAAAGGTTATTCTGCACAACATCATATTGTGGTCCACAGCGTGACCACCCAAGGGGTCCCAACACTCCAGGGGGGATGGGATGTGTGTGTTTGTCTGCTCACATGCATGAATATACTCCCTCATCTTATGTGTATTGATCCTTCTTCCACAACCCACCACCTTCTATTTTCGTTTATTTTTTAAATATTTATTATTGTTTTTTTACTCACACCACACTGAAACAATGCCCTAATGCGCCTGCTTCTATTTCCTGCCATGCAGACATTACAACTATTGAGTGTGAATACACATTCAGCAGCGAACAGGTCAATGTAAATGCAAACACAAACCCAAAACAAAAGAGCTCAATATGGATCCCTTTCTCGGCCAGAGCCATTACACTTGTGCTGTTTGCCCTCTCCTGTTGCTGGAGTTGCCATTAGGTCATATAATGACTGCATCTCATTTCAGCCTCAAGAGCCCTCAGCAGCTTTGTGCCTTTGGCTGGAAAAGTACATCTCCGTCTCCATAAACACACTTTGCACTATTTGTCGCCACTTTTACAACTTTTCCCCTTTTTTCTAGCCGTGGCACTCTGAAATGAGAATGGCATCGGCTTATGCAAAGCTACTGCTATCACTATCTCGCTCAGTTCTTGACTTGTGCTTCCTCTACTAAGAAGAGAAGAGGGGTCAGTCGTTATTCCCCTCCTCCCATCGAAGGCAAATCAACAACGATTCATGGCCTAAACGAGTGCACATGCAAAGGTGAACCGAGATACACATGCGATAACCCGCCTAATTAGACAACACAGCAGTGGCAGGCAGAATAGTAGCAGATAAATGACCATACAGTATGGTGTACAATAGGAATTAAAAGTGTAGGGCAGCTGGACCCTTATCTAGCTGGGGAAGAAGAAACCAGGCAACAAAGGGAGGCCTAAGACTAAGAAGCTTGATGCATGGGAAAGCCATGGGCCGGCCATTGTGGCTGCCCTTCTGCTGAGCAAATAGTCCAAACTGTTCATTCCCCATCTCCTATTCTCTCGCCGGTACATTGTTTGTGTCCTTGCATTTCATTCTGACTGGGGAAGATTGCTCTCAGGGCCAGTGAGCAAACAGTCCAGAAAAGAGCCAGCTATCTCCTGCCGTTCCCAGGAGAACTAGCATTTTTATTTCAGCTCCAAGCTGTCAAAGGATTGGAGAGTTTATGTCAGGATCCTGAATTAATTGCTTTAAGCCTTGGGGCCGACGCCTGCGTTTTTATCACCAAATGTTCGGTAAAATGTTTCCTAGCAAATTATGCAGCCCCCCCATGCCACCTCTTTCACTGGCCAAACATTTGGGATTGGATACATACAGGATGAGTTTCTGCAACACAAATGATGTGTTTAGTTGTTGTGACAGCACAATGGCGTCAATACTGATGGGCTATAGCGCGGCTGTCAAGGATTTGGTGGAATAAAGGCAAACAGCAAACTTTTGTGTGTGTTTTTTACCCTTTCCACAACGTTAGGTACACGAGCCAAGCTTGGCAATAAAATGAGTAAGCTTACAGATGCCTCAATAAACCATAGCTGTTCAGACATTTGGTGGACTGGGCTTTAAGGCTCCAAACTGTCCTCTGAACTGCCAAACTGGCTCCAGAACCGTCTGCCATGCGCACATTCATCTGAAGCTACTGCTTACATAATAACTATACACACCACAATATACATTTGGGTAAGCAGACGTGTTTGTATATAGACAGCTATATATCCCACCAAGTCCATTCTGCTGCTTCATCATTGCCTTGTACAACCTGTTCTCCACAGTCCATCATAAAGTGTCCTTGCATTTCACAAACATGTTTAAACCATCAATAACATTTTGGCTAGCACACATAATTTAAATTAGTGTGTCAATTTTGAATATCCCGGTCAGATTTTTGTATTCGGAAATAGCTTAACCATAATTACTATTAAGCAGACATGGTGGGTTTAGTTATGTATTTTATAAAAACAAGCAGAAAAACAATTTAGGATTTGCTGATTTCACAGAGACACCCATCAATAATTGAACCTGTAGCTGCCATCTGGACTTTGCTTCTCTGTACACAAATCTGACCGAGGTATTTGCATTTAAAAAGGCATTGGAAAATATTGTTTGTTTTAATAAGCCTTTTAACAAACTATGTATCTTTCAAGCAAGACAGCTGACATGTTGTAGTAATGATTGCCTCAGCAGACACACACACTCCACTTAAATACTTTGCATATGAAGGGTCATTTAGTTTGCATCAATACACTTGTGCAGCTGTCTGTGACTTAAAACAGTATGTCGCCTTAACAAAACCATCCCCTTCTTTAAATGTAACTTAAGGTGTCAAAATCTCTACTCCAAGTTAAGGGTATCCTGCTCTTACCAATAAATCTAGCCAATTGACTCTTTAATCTGCGCGCATGCTAAGTGACAACCGCTGTGATATTTCTGTCAGTGTCAAGCAGGCGAGGGTTAAATAGTGTGTGTCAGGGGACTACTCCTGCCCGAAGTCCTCATCGAATCAAGCTTAATCTGCACAACAACCCCTGTAGACGCCTTTTCCTCCCTTCAATCCTTCAACACCACGCATCTGCCTCCACCATTCTAAATAGCGCCAGCGTTTATATGGGATTAAAATGGGGATTAATTTGATTCAAGTCAGGGTATGGGAATTCATTAGCAGGCTGACAGTGACACTATACATGGGGAGAATTTAATTTGAATCCCCCCCATGGGAAGCAATAAGGGGCGCCGTGGTTGAGATGGGAGTCTTAAAGACAAGGAGCATATTGTTAAGTGCTTTTGACAGATTATCGCCTGTGATTGGTTGTGATCAAATTGAGGGTAAAAAAGAATAGGTGAATAGTGATTGGAAGGATGTTCAAAAATGTCTTCTATATCCACATGGATCAAAGCTAGCTCTTCACACTCACATGACCATGACGAGGTAAATACAGCCTTTTCACACCGCAGATTTGGCGAGCACTCATAGCCGTATTAAAATCAGCACATTATTTGAATGTCAGTGATTCTCATGAATGTTGAAATGGCATATCTCCCGTTTTGGCTGTTCTCGACAAGCAGAGGCGGTTGTAAAGTAAAGGCATTAAATTCAACTAGCAGTCAGATTACAGAATTCACCCCTGCTCGGAACCATCTTGGCATTCACTAAATTGGACAAATCCAATTGTAAGATAGCCTATCAGAGTGTACATGTCCACATAGGAGAACATATGCAGACAAAATATTCGGTAGTTTGTTATTCCGAAGACGGCACTTGGGGGCACACGGGGTTGTTTGCCTTTGCTAGAAGAGGAGATTGGACTGGGGGTTTAAATGAATCGCTGGCGTACCACGTTTATAGGTTTCATTAACTTTTAATGAGTTGGGTGTCCTTCGTTGTCATTGGCTGGCAATGGTCTGGCTTCACTTCCTGGTTTTGAAACACTGAGGGGGAAGTCAGGAGATGTTTCAGCAAGCTGCCTTTCATACTGGGGTCCATGTGAACTGGAAGGGCTACACTAGGACTCACTTGCCACTTTATTAGGTAGAGCTATTTACCTGTATATCAGCTCAACAAGTTAATTAGCCTCTCACACTGTAGATAACCACTTTTTTAAAGTCTGCAGAAGACCATCTCTGAACAAGACAAAAAAAGAGTCCACACTAGATGCCCCTTTATTAGATTTATGGAGTGTATCTATTCAGAACCTCTAGATATTTATGGCACCAACAGAAATCCAGAACATGGTCTGAGTCTTCAGGGGAATCAAACAATCTTACCAAATCAATCATAGCAAAGCAGACATCTAACTGACATATATCACTGCATGGCAGCCTTTTCAACAAGGTGTGATCTCAAAGACCCATAGGGAAATGGCGGTAGCCTATATGAAAGCAAACATAATGAAAATGCTTTTCTGAAAGCATTTTTAATCTCAACCCAATATAGTATCTTCCTGTGTGGTTGGTCACACGCTTATTATCTTTCATGAATGCTTTATATTTCTCCTTGAGAAGCTTATCTCCCCTTTGTGGAGCTGAGACTCACTTCAGCTTCGGGCAGAAACAAAAGCCGTTCATCTATATTTTATCACCGTGGCTCTGAAACAGGATGGAAAGTTCTCTTTTTTCACATATTTACATTATCTCCCTGATTTCAAGGCTGCCCTCCTCATGATTGCTTTAGTTCGGTGAGGGGTGTTACTATGTGCACGCCGCCCGGGCCGTGGTGCACTATTCCAGCAGATAAACACTGACCATCCATCCACTTCCAGACACATAAAAGATGAGGCAGCGGGGTAGTGAGGGGCAACCTTCCCGCTCTGAATGGATGGTCTTTAGGTCAGTGTGCGTCCCACCACCAGCTGCCGCCTCACACTAGTCAATGGGCATTGTTGACGGAGCTGTGTGTGTGTCTCTGGACATGATGGAGTCCTACACAGGAATGTCACACAGTGGTGTTAGAGGAGCATGGACCCATCACAGTCTGAGGCCGCATTCTCACCCCGGCCCACCTGGGCCTTTCTGACCACTCTTTTTCCACACACTCAACAGTAATAGTCACTAAATACCATGCAGTTTATTGGTTAATTCTTCTAAAAATTTGTTGTATACAAAAGGGTTTTCAATTTCTCTAAAATAGTGTTCCAGCAGGGAATCAAAACTTATCACATATAAACACTGCCAAATTTGAATTTGAGTTATTCTTTAAGCTACATCAAATAATTAATATTTTGCTGAATTCACAATTTTGATTTAAAAAGTGTATCCTTTTGTTGTATTTAAAGAGTTAAATAATAACATTTTTCAGCCAAATAAAATACATCTTTATTTTTTTTAATATGGCTAATAGGCCGATATAGTGCCACTGTCTGTAGACTTTTTAAATTGTCTTTTGTATTAAATAAAAACAAGTGGATTATTAATATTAGCGTAGGTCTAGTGTGTGTACCTTAGACCTAAATAATTTTATCAACTCAAAAAGCCTATAATTATCTTTTCAATTTTCATTTGTGATTTATGTTAAGAGATTATTGTCATATTCTTACATTTACTCTGTAATATGATTCTCTGATCACCAGGCGTAACAGTAGGATGCTCATAATTTACAAATGAGTAAAGGAAGTAGTTTTGACCATTGAAATGACCAGGGTATTGACAGAACTAGTGAATCCACATTGCCCATACGCACGCGTTGAGCAGTGTCACAGCGCAGCAGGCCGCCCGCTGTGAAGCCATGGGTGGCTGTAGAGCTGTGACTTTGCGGGGCTTTAATATAGTAAGGGCCGGCACTTCGGCCGCTCACGGGCTGGATTAGCCGTGTTTCTGCTCAAAGAGGAGTTAAGTCCGCTATCGTGGACGGGCCCTCCTTTGCAATAGGTTGAGACAGAATTACAGCTTGTTGGACCGGTGTCCCGCCGTCTCCATGGAGACAGATCTACTTGGGTGTTCTCGTGCGCTGGCTGCGGCACGCTGCCATAGGTGCGGCAGACATATGAGCCAATACACCGCTCTTACATGACAGCCTAATACAAATAACATTTTACATTAATTGAGACATAATTAACTACCAGAGTTGTCTTGGGAGCATACAGTTTATTTTTGTATTGTCTTAATACAACCCAGAATATCTGCCCTTTTATTCCTCACACAAAACTCCAGTATCCTGATAAAAGCAACGCTATCTTTACAGGTCTACAACTGAAGTTAACGCCCATGGGTGGAAACGTACGTCGAACTTAGTCATTCAGTGAAAATAGAGGCCCAAACTCGCCTGGCTTTAAAATGCATCGCTGCAGGGAGATTGCCTTATGAGACATCTGCCTCCATTCATAATAATAAGCCTAAATAATAATAAAAGAAACAGGGGAACAACTGTCTACTAAACATGACCACGTAATTAAAACCGGGGGTTGGACAGTTAAAAATAGACCTATGTTTAAATGTTTTGTCTCATTTGTGAGGCATGAATAATAGGCTATGTAAATGTGCCCGAAAACATGCACGTTAGAAATCACGTTAGAGCAGTAAAAAGGATCAACAGGCTGCAGGGCCATCTTTTATCCAGTTGCTATAACAACAGATGTGCCTATCTGTGATGGCGTGCCAAGAGCCAAAGTTCTGCGTCGAAAAGATGGGGCGAAGAAAAAAAAAAAAAAAGGATCTGTGCGTGCACGCAGTGGTGGTCCTGGGCACGTGTACCCCGAGGCATCAGTACAGATTGAGGTTAGGTACCTTTGAACCTGTACAGCTCAAAGGCCAGTCCCATCTCAGCAAGGTGGCTGTCATGTAGCCTGTCACACACTGCGGACTTCAACATTATTATTATTATTATTATTATTATTATTATTATTATTATTGTTATTATTATTATTGTTGTTGTTGTTGTTGTTGTTATTGTTATTATTATTATTATTATTATTATTATTATTATTATTATTATTATTATTATTATTATTATTATTATTATTATTATTATCAATTTTATTTTTCATTTACCAAAATAAGTGATTTACAATACAAATATATTGATCATGTAGCCTGCTCATAAAGAACCAGTCCAGAAAATCTGCTAATGCACAAACGAAAGTATAGTTTTGTCGCATATTAATTACCTGACAAACTTTATTTTATTTTTTTAATCGGCTAGGTGTATGAAGTGTCATACGGATCAATGCGTAATGCAAAATACATGCTTTTTCCTAATACTTTGCTTTCCCGATGTAAATCATTGCCGCTCTCTCCTATTCCTGCATCACTCTCTGTCACAACAGCAAAAACATGAGGCAAGCCCCTGGATCACACAAGCCCCAGATGCCTCAGCTTTGCGCCACCCTATCTCAAGATCCAATCCTTTCTCATGAATTTAGGATATGAGCCTCCTTACCCCCTCCTTCTGTGCGCGCGGTCCGGGAAAAGGCCACCAAAGCAATATCTATATACATCCCATAGACGATTTTTAAAAGGAAATAAAAGCTTCATACCTGCGCAAAAACTGCCGTTGCATGACTTGTTGTTGGCAAGCCACACAGGAGCCCATTGTAGAAGCTCGACTTGTGCCTTCTGCAAAGGGCTCCAGACATCACGGCATTTATTTGAGCTCAAACTCTGTCACTGTTGACTTTAGCACAAAGCAAAGATTTCACTGCCCCGCTAGTTAAAAAAAATGATTATTTTACAGAGATATCGATCAGCGCGCTATAAAAAAATCAGCTTAGCATTATATGTCTAAAATGAATAGAAGCAAATTTAATGTCTGTGTAAATTTACAGAGAGCTACAGCGTCCTATTCAAAGTTTACACTTGTGCAATTTGGTTGGTGTGTACTTTTCCTATATGTGGGCATAGCCTCCACTCTATTGTTTATTCGGCTTGTTTATTCACAGATCATGCTGTTTAAAGTGCGATCTGTAAAGAGGGTCTGGAGAATAAACGCACTTTTAGACCCGGCGTGTTCAGAGGGAGATGTGCCGAGGAGCGCACAGTGGTCCCCTTTAAAGTGGCCTTGGATTTGAGATGAGCATGGGACAGAGGGGCTCTACAACTACTAGCCTATCTTATCTAACGAGAGGGGAGGGTCCGACTACTTTAAAATAGACGCGAGACAATGGAGGCCCAGATTGTGGGGAGAGAGTTTAAAGCATGACATTCAGTGAGCCTCTGTTCCCAAATCAGCCTGCTTTTCCAGCGGCCATTCTCCTTCGCCGCGGGACGCTGTTTTATGGGACAAAGACACTTAATCTTACTCACTCATCTAAACTGTGAGGTGTGTGTAATGGGCATGAGTGACAGTCAGTCCTGGAGTTTGACTGACAGTAGAAATTATAACACTGCAGGAATTTGAATGAATGCTTGGGTGTTTTTACGCGCCATCTGGCACAGGATTTACGCGCAGTGCCAGTAATAATTGCAAAACCCCCCAAAATTAAAAAAATTGAAGTTATAGCCATATCCACGTTTATTTATTTTTATTAGGCCTACATTTTATTTTGTTTTCTGTCATTGCATTGTCTTGCTTTTAACAAAATAAAGTTTTTTCTAGTTGGTGTTTGGGATTATTAAGCATATGTTTATTCTGTTTACTCTTTCTACATGACAAATGGAGATCTTTGTTCTGATGTTGACCAGCAAATCTATTAATCCATCCTTGTCGAAACAAAAACCATGTTGTTTCAAGTGTTTGGTGAGCTATGAAATTATTTTTTACGCACGCTATTTATCTATTAATCCTATTTTTCAGTTGGTTTAATATATTGTATATTGAGAAGCATATTGTTTTATGCAAAGCTGTAAAGCCGTGTGCGTAAAAGTTATCAAAACATGGATTATTTACCTGAATCCAATAGTATTTAGTTAACGATATAATAACAATAATAATAATAATAATAATAATAATAATAATAATAATAGGCAAAGACAACTATTGTGTTCGGAAAACAAAAGCATAACACTTTAATATAGATTCTGTTCTTGCCACTACAAGAATACACATATACAAGCCATAAATAGAATTACACATATGATTGAAAGAATCCAGTGTTGCGCTGAAACAAAACAAAACAAAAATCCAGTTGTGTGTATGCGCGGAGGCAAATTTACAGCACGCTTGTCTTTGTATATTTGTTGTTGTCTTTGGATCCATTCTCAAACAGATCTGCTCACATCACTTTGAATAATCATCGTCATTAAAATAATCAGGCTACAAATAAAGTCGACAACTAAACCGGTGGGAAAATATTTCAAGTACATATTGTACACAGATTCTATAGTTTTTTTTATACAAATATACAAATTGAAGATGGAGAGTCCGTGTGTGTATTAGGAGGAATTCATGATGGGCCTAGAATATACGCCTTGGTAATATGTAGTGTCCGGAATAGAGGCGGAATCCAGCCCGGTCTTCCCCGCCATGGAGCCCATGGAGAGAGCGCCTGCCATGGGTGAGCCGTATCCCGAGTAGTGCATGACCTGTTCGTATGTTTTAAGGTCCATTTTGTGGTGATGCTGCTGCTCTGACATGAGGTTGTTAATAGAAAACGGGTGGTTGAACGAGTAGTGATGCTCGGGCTTTAGGTGGCCATCGTGTGCCAGCACAGAGTGGTGCTGAGACATGAGGTGTTGCTGCTGGCTCTGGGACACGGGGGACGTAGCAGCAGCGTGCTCTGGACTCATGGCCTGGCTGCTCTTCATGTCCGCCATGGCCCTCTTGTGCTCTCCGGGGGATGAGTGGGAGTGAGGGGACTCGTTGCCGTTACAGCTCTCTGAGCTACTATGGGAAGAGCCGTCCCCTGTTTTCCGAGAGGAGTCCTTCGTGGATAGTTTCTTCTCGCACTTGAAGCGCTTCTGTCTCCGCAGATAGCAGCCATTCTCGAACATGTTTCCCGAGTCCGGGTGCAGAGTCCAGAAGGAACCCTTGCCCGGTTTGTCCGGAGAGCGGGGCACTTTGAGGAAACAGTCATTAAAGGACAGCGAGTGGCGGATGGAGTTCTGCCAGCGCTGCTGGTTTTGTCTGTAAAATGGAAACAGGTCCATGATCCACTGATAGATCTCAGCCAGGGTCAGCATCTTGCTCGGTGACTGCTGGATCGCCATGGTGATGAGAGAGATGTAGGAGTAGGGTGGCTTGGCATGCGTGTAGCTCCTGCGGTATGTTTTGGGGTCTCTGGACCTGTTGATGTTGCTCTGTCCGTAAATAGGGCTCATGGCGTTCATGTTGGTATAGGAGCTGAGAGCATTCATGGAGGCGGGCTGCGCTGTCATGGGGCTCATGCTGGGGCTCAGCGCCGCGCTCATAGCCGTCATCCCCGCGCCCATGCCGTTCATGGCACCGGTGCCCGGTGACATGCCGGTCATGGAGGGACTCATGCCCGTGTTGACGTAGGACATGTTCATAGAATTTGCCGCCATGTTGGCCGTGCTGCCCATGCCCGACATACTCATGTAGGTATTCATCGAGTTCATGCCCAGGCCCGCATTCATGTTTCCCACAGAAGTGTAACACTGTAAAGAAAGAGAACATCGTCAGGATAACAACATCTAAGGTAGACTATACAAAAGGCTTTTTTTCATTGGAGTTAAAATAAGGTACTAACAAGTCATTACCCCCTACTCTAACATGACCACATTTTAAGACTGTATGAAACAAATTTAATTTAGGTCTACATTAAACTGTCTCCTTAGTAATGTTTAGAGTAGCATAAATTATCTATTGACTGATGGTAAAATTGTAGCTTTTGTCAATCTCGGCCGACCTGACGAAACACGAACAAAATCTTTCTGTTAATAAGCAGTCTATATAAAAAAGTCTAGGCCTATTTTATATTACAGAGCATTTTTTGAAATGGAAAGTACGGAAGAGAAATATCTTAAAATGCTTTAAATAGTCTTAGGGTAATTTACAGTGTTCAAAGTTCCCAATGCTTCATGACAAGCAACTTGGTGAGGAGAGCGCGCTGCGTCGCTTCGCGTGGAGATGGGGGAGGATTTGGAGGCGCCTCAAGTCAATATTTGATCACAAAGTTAATATTATCTCAGGGCTAATATTGAGTTGTATAAAATGGGATCGGCTTTAGACAGGGGAAAGAAATATATATTTAAGGTACCCACCTCAGGCTCTCCGTAGTAGGTGCTCCAGTCGGTATGTTCGTGTCCTTCCATTTTAACTGCTCCAAGCATCATGGAGGACTTCCACAAAGCGTCTCCCAGCAAAGGAAAAAGCCAAAAGTGTTCTAATAGTTACACGCAGACTGAGGACCACTGGGTACGTATCGATGTGCTGTCCCTTCAGTGGAGGACAGGCGCATGTGATGGCCGTGCTCCGTCTGTCACTGAGTGCTGTTCAAATGACGCTCCGTGCTGCCTGTTAGCGCTGTGATATAGCAGTGTGCGCCAGACAAGCCTCCAATCCCTACTTCTACGCCTTGGGCCCTATTTGAATAATCTCCTCGCACCTAGGCGAGACTCCTCAAGCTCCTACACCACTCCCCCACCCCTTGACGTCCCCAATTGTACACCTGCGCCCAATCAAAAGAACAGTTTCATATGAAAAGCTTAATTACAAACAAACTTACTTTATTGTATTTGTTTATTTTAAGCGGTTTTAGAAATAGGATTGTTTAGTGATGCCGTGTTTTAAAGGAGACACCAGGTGTATTCCCTGACTGCATGGATTTCATACGTTTTATTTTTTGTATTGTAGCCTATAGAATGATTTCATTAGTAAAAAAGTAAAGTTTCTAACCCAAGTGAATATAAAAGACACGCAAAGAGTTAAGGTCTAAAGGTGAATGGAGGGAGAAAAAGCTCTGTATGGCTAAAAGCAAATGACCTGTAGGCCTATAAAACAAAATATAGGCTACACCAAAATAAGTAGCCTATAGCCTATCTTATATTGTCCCTGGTGTTTTTTGTTATTGGCTGCTAAGAGCCTATATTAATGCGCAGTAAGATTTCAACTCTGCAGTATGGTGTATTATTAAACCCAGCCTATTGAAAGATGCTGTTTGTGTCAGCTGTGCTTTGTTTATTTCAACCAGTATAGGCTTCATGGCTGAACGCTTTTAAGATAAAGTATTGATGTAGCCAAGCATTTAACATTTAATATTACCAGGAACAATGTTCTTGTTGTTTTATTGCTGTTATGAATTTCTGCACCAACCTAACAAGTAGGTCATTTGACTAATACTGTATTTACAAAAGGTGTGATTTGACCGTGCTACTCTGAAAAACTGTTTGATTAGAGTTCAATTTGACAGCTGACGCAGCTTTACAACGCCCTCTGTCGGCTACAGTTCACTGGAGCTTTTTTATAGCACGTGTGTTTAACTTTTAAGTTGTATTCTTGGAAATTAAATATGCTTTAATCATAAAGGCCTATATTATTTGTATAGCATTTCCGTAATTTAAAACGGTAAAAACAAATATTTTGGGTTATTGTAGGTCTGTAGCCTACTGAACGTATAATGACTGGTGTACTTTTGCCCTTTTAGGCACCACTAATATTTTTGTCCTTTTAGTCCACGTTAGATTACTGCGTAAATGGTGGATTCATAAAACATTTGGCCTGGGTGTTTTATCAGGATTATTACATTAGAACAATTCACGTTTGCATGTAGGCTCGTTTTCTTCTTGAGAATAGACTGCGTAGGCAGATTGCCCCCGAGGCCTGTAATTTCCCCACCGTACAGTATAGGCTATTTGTATGACACAAACATTAAGGTGAGGCTGTAGTCGGCCGGCCACGTGTCATTGGTTGTACATCTATTTGAGCGCATATTTACGCAAGAGCATAACTATCCGTATTGAGCCCTATTAGTAAAGGCGAGTAAACCTGTCTTGTTGACGAGGGACTAACAGACTCTGCTTAACTTGGAAATGAGATCATGAGGGAAAAACTGTGTGTATTTGAGGACTGGGGATTGGCACTGCATGAGGCGAGCAGGACATGGTAAAATCAGTTCTTTTTACGCGTTGCCTCTGCGCGGTCAAGTCCATTTTACAGCCATATGTTGATAGGGCATTACCATAATGGTAATTCAATGAAAACAAATATAGTTTTGTTTGCACTGTTACACCACATGTTAATTCTGCGGCAAGGATTGCCTTTAATAAATAAAGAGCATA